>VHZZ01001107.1:70162-96523 GCA_009801015.1 Silene noctiflora | reverse complement strand
ATTCTATAAGTCGAGAGGCACAGAAATGTATTAGAACTTAACATGTGTAGTAGATCGACCTAGCTCATAGTGAAAGCTTGTTAGGACCCGATTTAAGGACGATGCTAAAAGTTAAAGCTGGGTGTCGTTAGGCCTAGATGATTATTTGTGTCTACTAGTTTAATAATTAAATTAGATGTCAATTTGCATGTATGAACAGACCCCCTAGACGACTTTTATTTTATTGTTTGCATTTATATTTTTACATTGCATAAATCAATCAACAAACTCCCATATTTCGTGACCGACCAAGGTAAAATTCACCCCATCACAACTAACTAGAAACCACAATACTCTCCGTGGATTCGACCCCTAAATACTACATTTATTTATTGTTACTAGGGTAATTTATTTTTGATAGGTTGGCGACGACCTCATCAGTGATTCTCCTTTCGAAAGGAAAATGTGTTGATGAATCTTGTATTATAACAGGAGATCGACACTATCGGCGCCGAGCCTCCTGCCTTTCCCCGAGACTTTTGAGTTTGTGGGGCCTGCTGGCGTGACGGTGTCGATGGAGGTTCCTTATTTCCCCGAGGCGGTGACTGAGGCTGGCCTCGACGAGTGGCAGCATGTTGTGAGGAGGGTGAGTTCTTTGTCCATAACTCTTCTCTTTATCTTATTTTTAGCATGTAATAACATGACATGATACTTGACTTGATTTAAAAATGCAGGTGGCCCATTGAGGCATGTGGACTTGTGGCGGATAGCCAACCGACTACGAGCGATAGTCGTTCAGGCACTCGAGGGTCGTTCTCGAGTTGGAGCGGTCACGTGAGGAGACGACCCGCTTGGAGAGGGAGCTTGAGGTTCGTGACGCTGACATCGCCATACTTGAGGCGATGGTCGAGGACCTTAGGAGGCATAGAGCTTGAGTAGTATAGCGATCAGCCTTCTTTTTGTACTTCTTGAATTTCGTTTTGTTCTCGGGCATGAGCTCGAGTCTTGTATATGTTTTGTACATTTGGTATGTATATATATGGGCATGCGTCCTTTTGTTGTTGTTGGATGTATATATGGACTTTGTTCCTGCAGGTTAGCTTGGAAACAGGTTTGGCATAGAGACCACTTACGTCGTCATGCTGCCGAAATTTATGCAGAAAAAAGCAACTTAAAACAAGTATAAACATGTAATTACAAGTTTTGATGGCCTAAAATGTAAACTCTCAATCGAATCGAAAGGAAAAAACAAAGTATCCCCAAAAGTGAGTAGACAGTGACGTGATGCACGACTAAATAAGTGGACAGTGACGTGATGCACGACTAAATGATGGGAATGCTTCCCCTTAAAAAAATAGAAAATGAATAAGTTAAGAATGTTGACATGACTAAAAGACGAGAGTGCATCACCCAAAAAAATGAAAAAAGTTTGAAATAAAATATAAAATAATAGAAAATGTGATGACGGTGGAGGAGTGCTTCCCCCTAGAAAAGAAAATAAAAATAAAATGGGTAAGTATGCGTCGGGAGTGGCTGCCTCGAAATACGAACTCGATTGGGAAAGGGAATTCCGATAAAAGTAAGGAAAGTCCAATTTCCGCGAAAAGAGTCGTCAAAAATCCCATAGAAATAGGAAATAATATCAAAAACCATATTAGGAAATCTTTCCGCAAAAAACTTCAGAAAAAAGCTTGGGCAAGAGCCGCAGCAAGTGCTGCGACCCTTCAAGAAGGCGCAGCAGTTGCTGCGCTCTCTCTTGGGCGTGTCTGTTCCGGAGCGGAATTAGGAAAGCCCGAATAGTATATATAGATGCCTCGGGTAAATGTTTATTCTCACAATTCTTCCTTCTACAATTCCGTAGGTTACATACTCATATAAACCGCAAAAAAATACTTCGCAAAACTTTTCAAAGATGGTTGCCTTTGAAACCCGTCTCAAGGAATGGGCAAATGAATTTTCTAATGTAGAGAAGCATGATATGGCCGCCTTCAATATTGGTCAAATCATTAGCATTAAACAAGTAAAAGTGGTGAGGCCTTTCTTAGATGTATGCTTGGAGTATTGGAATTCCGATCTACATGTTTTTACATTTCCAGGAGGAGAAATATGCCCTTTTCCTGAGGAATTTGCTGCAATTGGTGGATGGGATGTTGAAAGTGTACCCATATTTCCCCCTAGTTCTCAAGGATATAAGAACAAGTTTAGGGATCTATTAGGATTAACTAAAGCCGAAGTAGACCGTCTTGTGACTACGAAGGGTGGATCGTTTCATAAATAGGGAGGACCCTACTATTTTATACGTGGCGAGGCGCCGAGCATTTGGATTTTGTCTTATCAATTACTACATTTTGAAGGACCATGTTAATGCTGAAATGAGAGGGGATCCTCGTTTTCTTGGAATTATAGAATAGATGGAACTGCGCAGGAGCCCAATTTGGCTAGCTTTGGGAGAGGTCATCCTTGGTCTAGATAATAGAAAGGTTAATCGCGACATGCGTTATTTGGAAAGTCCCATTATACTCCATGTAAAAGTAGCCATCCTCTTTCCTTTTTCATTCTTTTTTTTTTTTTTTTTTTTTGCTCTTTGAAACTCATCCTCCCAATTTATCTTAGTGGATTTGGCTTATGGAAAGACTTCGATTGATCGAGCCCAAGTTAATGTCCTTGGCTACCGTTCGAGGTCTATATCGATGAGGACAAGATTATACATGGTATACTTCACCGGAATTTGCAACTATTGGGAGAACAAACTGAAGAATGAAGGTGGGCCTCTTATCAGATGGATCGTCCCATGGTGTCATCTTAAGGCATTGACTAGAGTATCTAGCCTTGATCATACACGCTCAATTCTTATTCCAAGCCTAGATTTCATGGTTACTATCTTCCCAGAATGGCTATTGAGACAAGTGGGCCTAAGACAAAAGTTCCCGAAGCTTGATACTGTTCCAAAGCCTGCATTGGCGCATACTACCGACTCTTGTCGCGAGTGGGAACTTCGTTGGGCTCAAATAAACATGTGGTAATACATACTCTTGTAGGCTCATTGTGGGTGTCTAACTCATATTTCCAATGGGCCAAAGCTAAAACTTACGAGGAGAGAGAGAGAAGTTGAGGAATCATGAGCCTATTGACTACAAAATTCGCGAAGTAGCCAAGGAGAACCAAAAGTATTTGACTGAAGAAGAGGAAGAAGCTGGATTCCGGGTCGTTCTCCCAAGGAAGAAACCAAAGAGAATTCCTCCTGCTAAGAGAATGGTGGTGGATAGAAATGGAAATGCTAGACCTCGGAAGAGACCTTTGATAATTAGGTCCGAGATAACATAGGAGCGTCCATCTCGAGGTTGAGACATGAAGTATGACAAGAATGACAAAGGCAAGGGGAAGATGGACGAGTAGCCTAAGTCTTTTTAGTATTTATATTAGTATTTATTATTATGTTGTAATAAAAGGCAGGATTTTTAAAATCCTAGCTTAGCATTTTAGTTTTAGTAAAAGCTTGTTGTTATTATTTGGCGTATTACTTACTAATAAATAAACAAAAACTTTAAACAATTATTTCCCTTTCGCTTATTCTTTCGAATTTCAAATGCCAAAGCATATGTCCTTCTATTTGCATATTTGAAAAAAGTATTTTGGGGTTGTATCCCGCGAAGGATTGCCTACGTATTCACCGTATAATGATGAAATCAAACCTATAACGTAGTTCGAAGTATATATGCAAAGTAATAAGTGTTCGAGGCAAGAGCCAATAGAATGAACATATGGAATAAGCATGGTGCTTTACTTACTCCTAAACTACAATTAAGTTTATTTTGACGATACTGAGGATGATAGAAATGCTTAAAATGCAAGAGCAAGATAACATGAAGGGTTGGATGGCATGTACCATGTGTATATAATGTGTCGCATGTGCGGCACAAGGGTCACGCGAGGCACATTCGAGCCTAGTCTAAGGGTAATATTTCTTAAGTTTATCTAGGTTAGTTGGGTTAGAAAATTCGTTCCTGTCTAGGTATG
This sequence comes from Silene noctiflora, assembly GCA_009801015.1. Lineage (NCBI taxonomy): Eukaryota > Viridiplantae > Streptophyta > Magnoliopsida > Caryophyllales > Caryophyllaceae > Silene > Silene noctiflora. The sequence goes on along the minus strand of VHZZ01001107.1, from coordinate 92,527 downwards.
TGATTCTAACTGCACCACCCGAGGATATCGTCTTGACTAAGTAAGGTCCTGCTCGGTTAGGTTTGAATTTTCCTCTTGGGTCCACTGGTAAAAGAGCTTGAACCGATTTAAGCACTAAGTCTCCTTCTTTGATCTGTCGAGGCTTGACCTTCTTGTTAAAAGCTCTTTTGATTCGCGCTTGATATGTTTGAAAATTATGCAAAGCGCGCAGTCCTCTCTCATCTAGGAGAATGAGTTCTTCGTATCTCTCTCTAATCCATTCAGCTTCTGGAATTTGGCTTTCGAGTAGTATTCATAGAGATGGAATCTCTATTTCTACTGGCTGCACAGCTTCCATGCCATATGTTAGGTAGAAAGGTGTAGCCCCAGTGGGCGTCCTGAATGAAGTTCGATATCCCCACAAGGCAAAGGGTATTTTGTTAGGCCAGTCCCTATAATTATCGATCATTTTTTTTAGGATCATAACGACATTTTTGTTTGCTGCTTCTACGGCTCTATTGGTTTAGGGTCGGTAGGGTGAGGAGTGATGATGCTGGATTTTATATTTGGCGAGTACTTGTGCGGCTTGAGCTTGGAAATGAGAACCATTATCACTGATGATCTCTTGTGGACACCCATATCGACAAATGATGTTGTCTTGTATGAACTTAGCCACTTGCTTAGATGCAACCCGATGGGGAGCACAATCGTCATAAAGTAGAAAAAATGATCGTAGAAGGTAATTTATGAAAAATACCTCGAAACGCATAAAGAAACGTTTCGAATAACGGATAAAGGGTAGGACCCACGAGTAACGAAATCGTAACGACTTAAAAGCGAGAGAACTAGCTGGGGAAAGGGCTCAGCATGAGTTGCGACCTCAGGAAAGGCGCAGGAGGTGCTGCGTTTCTTCCCGAGCTTGTCCAACTTGAATGAAAACTGGAATTGTGCGTGATACAGTGTTTATTCCTCATTTCGTCATTTCATTTTCTAAATACAAAAAAACAAACACTCGAAATCTTCATCACTCCTCATCAAAAATCGATCAATACTTGCTCCGAATTATGACTAAACCAGGTATGTACTCCGTCTCTTGCTTTAATTGAATTTGTAGCTTGAATTTTGGTTTGCAATTAGGGATTGGCACCCGAAATTTTCGAAAATTTTGGGGCTTTTGCATCAAATATATTTGTCTCATGTAATTGACATTAGAAATGCGTAGTTGATCATGTTAGGAGCGTAACCATGTGTTTACTTTGAATTTTCGTCAAGTATAGAAGAAATGGGAGCGAAATATGACGGTTTTAGTCTAAAACTACTTAAATAGCTCGAAAATGGCCTTATACTAGTCAGAAACCGATGAAACTTGATGTTTTTGAATCCTTGGATTATGGGTAAACTTGGTATCATGTCGGAATTTCAGTTTGTGACTGCTCCTCGGGACACTTTTTTGCTGGTTTAGGCTATTTGTAGCGAAATGCTACCGAAATTTTGACTCACTGTCGCCATAAGGCATGTTTAGGACACGTAGGAATGTAATTTAAACATGTTTGCTCATTTGCTAAAAAAATGTCTGAAAAGGCCTTAAAATCGTTTAAAATGACTCGAAACGCTTTGAAATGGTCTGAGATGTTTGAATTTGTAAAGGATATGCCATCGACGTCCGGAAGAGACTTCATGGACGTTGAATTCGACCCTTCCTCATCCCTGGTGGTTCACACGGGGGTCCAGGAGGATGTAGAGGAGGAGTTTCCTAGTCTAAGGAGCCGCACTTTTAGCCACAAAATCCTTGAAAATTGCGCGCGCGGTCCTTTCACTTCGAACCCTTAGATTTCTTATTTCCGTTTATGTTTTTTGTAACATTTAGTACTCCAAGACTACTTCCTGTGTGTCGAATCGTGGAGTCTCGTTTTTAGTTTAAGATACGTTTTTAGGTGTTTAGAAAACATATTGCTATTCTGCACACTCAATGTATCCTGCTACAGGAGTCAAACTATTAAATTTCCCTCTATGAGAGGTGCTAGTCAATGAAAACCGCTTCTCATCCTTAAGCTTGATATTTCTTGTCTCTTGCTTACAATAATCGTATTGCTTACTTTTATTGCTTTCGTGTTCCGGACTTTGATAATCGTGACTAGGATTCCCGACACACACCCCGAGTCCCGAGAAACGTGCTAGTGGGCGATCCCTCGCTAGTAGAGACCTTTTTTGCTTGCATTCTTGCCCTAGAGTCGGGGAAGAGTGCACGCCACGATCCGGCTAAAGTACCGGACCGTGACAAGTGGTATCAGAGCTGACGGTTCGGCTTGGGACCGCAAGGTGCGATGTGGTGACGGTGCTCGAGATGGCGCGGAGTAGCGTCGTGGTTGCAGAGTAGCGCCGTCATTGGACTCTCTCCCTTGGTTGACCAGAGATGCGGAGTAGCATCGCGCATAGTAGCTTGGTCGGTCCGACACGGGGTTGTGTCGGGTGCGGAGTAGCACCAAGTGAGGGGGAGTTTCATCACACACATGTGAAAAGGGGAGATTGTTGAGGTCTCTTCCCATATGTGTGTGAGGGGCAGTTTCTCACATGGGTAGAAAAACAGTGAAGAGACTAGCTTATAAGTAAGTGGGCTACTCCTCCTACCACCAATTGGTTTTAGGATGGAACCTCACTTGCTTATGGGACAATCTCATGCATCTAATTCTATAAGCCCGTTGCGGAGGACTCAACAAGTGGTATCAGAGCCCGGTCTTCGGACGGGTTTCTKCGGGCCGCATTTGTTCATCGTAATCGAGAAAATGGGCAAAAGTATGGAAGAGCGAATGAGCTACCTAGAGGAAGCGTTCGATGACAAACTTCCGAAGCTCGAGGGCATCGTGATCCAGATGGGAGTGAACCTCGAGGAGTTGGATAAGACGGTTAGTAGCCTTGAGTCGGCTTTGGTCGGGATGGATGCCCAGATCGATGCGATCGGGAATTCAATCCCTGAAGATCGGGCGGAAGAGATCGTTCACCTCCATCGAAAGATCGAGGAGCTAGAGAATACTTGCACCACGCTCATGAAAGTCGTGGCCAATGACGGGAAATCTTTGGGGGGCCGAAAGGTGAAGGCACCTCCACCTCGTACCTACGATGGGGCGAGGGATTCAAAAGCGGTCGACAAATTCGTTTTCGATATGGATCAGTACTTCCGAGTAAGCGGCTAGACGAAGAAACGAAAGTCGACATAGTAAGCATGTACTTGACAGACGACGCCAAGTTGTGGTGGAGGTCTAAGTACAAGGAAATGGAAGCGGGCACGATTATGGTGATGTCGTGGGCCGACTTCAAGTGGATTTTAAGCGATCACTTCTATCCCGAGAACACTGAGTTTATCGCGCGACAGAAGCTGAAGGAGGTAAAGCACACCAAATCAATCCGGGATTATGTGAGGGAGTTCTCAGCGTGCATGCTCGAGATTTCCGAGATGATCGAGATGGACAGGATATTCGAGTTCATCAATGGATTGAAGAGGTGGGCTCAACAAGAGGTAATGAGGCAGAACCCCAAGACTCTGTCTTCAGCGATATCTGCCGCGGAGCGGCTTCTTGACTTCCACGGGGAGCGAGAGACGCCTCGAGATGCGGCACCAGTGGAGAATACTGGTGCGCCTCAGTATGGGTCTAATGGAAAGTAGCCATAAGCTAGTTCGATTTTGGTTGGGGGCAGTCGATTTAACACACAAGGGAGTCAAGATCGATCGGGGAGTAACGGGAACTCCTCCACAAGCTCATCTTCGAAGGTGGGAAATTCTGCTGTGTCTACAACGAAGAAGCCATTTGCGTGTTTTGTGTGCAAAGGTCCCCACAAGATGGCCGAGTGTCTCAACAAGGCAGAGTTTAACGCGATGTTACAGAACATGTCGAAGGGAGCTCAAGAACGTCTCGATGGGGTATTAGCCGACTATCATCAAGAGTATGATGAAGGCTCAAGTGATGATGAGGACCAACCACGAATGGGTTCACTTCGAAGGATAAATGCGATGGGGAAGTTGGACGAACCCCTCGCCAAGAAATCCCCGGGGCTCATGTACGTGGACTTTATGGTGAACGGGAGGCAGGCACGAGCAATGATCGACTCTGGCGCCACCCACAACTTTGTGATTAAAGAAGAAGCCGATAGGTTGGGACTGGTTTTGAGCGATGATAACAGCAGCTTGAAGCCTGTTAATGGGAAAATGAGACGTATCCAAGGAGTGTCTAAGAGGATCGCGGTCCAGGTGGGTGAATGGGCAGGGGAGCTCGACTTTACCACCGTTCCGTTGGATGACTTCAAGTTAGTACTGGGGATGCAGTTCTTTCAGAAAGCCTTAGTGGTGTTGAAGCCGAGTGACGGATTGATGCTGCTAATGGGGTCTTTCGTAGTGAAGACCATGGATATGGACGACGACGAGAGGAACCCTCGACTCTCGGCAATGAAGGTGATACCAACGCTGAGACGAGAGGTACCAACTTCGAGAATGGCCAAAGGTTCAGCGGAATCGAAGGCGAACAAGACCCACGTTAACTACGTTGCTAAGTGGCCTGGGAGATAGAACGAGTGTCTACAACCTCGGAAGGAGGTATACAATGGGGGTCGTGAGACCCAAGGAAGAAGGACTCGTGACATTAGGGGGCCGCGTCGAAGTAATGTCTCAACGTCTTGGTGTGAGGGTTAGTCGACCCAGATGAGAAGACCTCGTACCATTAGGGGGCCGCGTCGAAATGCTGATTCGGCGTCTTGGAGAACTCACTTACCCTTGAATACAGGTACTGAAGTGGTGATGGACAAGGTGAAGGTGAACTGGAGCAAGAATCCGGAACGATCTCGCGAGATTTCCGCTCGAGCAACGAGGACATGGACTTTCCAAAATGACCAGAGGCGAGTGATAAACTTGGAGGATATGATGTTCGGCAGTCTCACCGTCAAGGATTTGCACTCTATCCTTGAAGGAACGATGAATCCGATCATGGTGTGGTCCGAAGAGTATCTACAAGCTGGACTGAAGAGAAAAACAAACCTCAACGCAGCATAGACGGCCACAGCTCACCGAGGATGTCTCACTGAAGCACCGTTCGAGAATTTTGTGTTGCCGAGGGCGGCAACAGATTAGGTGGGGGAGAATGTAAGGAGCCGCACTTTTAGCCACAAAATCCTTAAAAATTGCTCGCGCGGTCCTTTTACTTCGAACCCTTAGATTTCTTATTTCCGTTTACATTTTTTCATTTCTGTTTTTTGTAACATTTAGTACTCCAAGAATACTTCCTGCGTGTCAAATCTTGGAGTCTTGTTTTTAGTTTAAGTTACGTTTTTAAGTGTTAAGAAAATGTATCGCTATTCTGCACACTCAATGTATCCTGCTACAAGAGTCAAACTATCAAATTTCCCTCTATGAAAGGTTCTAGTCAATGAAAACCGCTTCTCATCCTTAAGCTTGATATTGCTTGTCTCTTGCTTACAATAATCGTATTGCTTACTTTTATTTCTTTCGTGTTTCGGACTTTGATAATCGTGACTAGGATTCCCGACACACACCCCGAGTCCCGAGAAACGTGCTAGTGGGCGATCCCTCACTAGTACGAGACCCTTTTTACTTGCATTCTTGCCCTAGAGTCAGGCAAGGGTGTGCGCCACGATCCGCCTAAAGTACCGGAGGGTGACACCTAGGAGGGCAACCACAAGGAGGGGTGGTCGTCAGCCTACTCAGGCACCTGAGTGGGCTGATAAATGGGATGCTAAACATCTCATTTGGGCTGCGGAGATTCACCTGTCGTACTGCGCGGCGAGGAGCTTGGTAAGCTTTTTAATTTTCTAATTTTGCATTCTTTCTTTCTTCTGAAATACAATTGATTGCTCGAACATGTGTTTGAATTTGCAGGAGGCTAGCAACATGAGGTCATTTTCGGGTATACGACCATGATGGAGGCCTACTAGAGAGTGAAAGAGGATAAGAGAGGCATCTTAGATAGGGGTGCCTTTTGGGTTTTGGTACGGGCTTGGCGCGAGATCCAAACGAGGAAGATCCGTGCCAACATGTGCCTGATCCGGGCATTCCTGGATCGCTTTTGGGATACGACCTCAATCTTTCTCATGCCGTTCAGTGAGATCGGGGTGACTTTGGAGGATGTCGGCACGTCTCCGATTTTCCTTGCGGTGACGAGCCGATAGTATGGCTTGAGACGGCCATGAGAGCTGACTCGGAGGAGGTCAGGAAGCTAATAGGTTGGTCTTTGCCTAAGGTCGCCGCTAGGGTACCCGTTCTGGTTCCGAGTTCTTACGTCAAGGAGTACTTTGACGGTAAGACTCTTCCCAGATGTACAGTTCAGTGAGGGAGGGAGCTGGGTGACTCCTCCGCCGTGTACAGCCGAGCAGAGGGCCCATTTGTGGCTTTGGTGGTTTTTGTCTTTGATCTTCTTCGGAGATAAGGGAGAGCGGTTGTCGACGAAGCCTCTTCCCTTTCTTGCTGACCTTGGTTGCCTAGGTCGTTTGGACTGGGTCACTCCTAGCTTTGCGGTCCTCACTCGTTACATGAGGGCCATGGTGCGTCCCGAGCTGTTGGAGAGAGGGACGTCGCCTACTATCTTTGGTCCAGGACTTGTCTTGGAGGTATGAACCTTCCTTTCATCTTTTTATTTTCTTCATTTATAGAAATAGAGATGGAATAGAAGTTCTTATCTCCCCCTTACCTTTTGTATCTAGATGCACGGCTCGTGTGAAAAAGAATAAATGTAAATACATGATTATTTACTTACTTTGGTTAATGAACGATCACTATAGATATAGGTAAGTAAACGATTACTTGATAGATAAATGATTATTTATAAATAATTTCTGGCGAAATGAAGGATCATCGTAGATAAGTAAAGGATTACTTAATATGTAAATAAGTCACTTGGCAAATGAATGATTATTTAAAATCTCCCTTTTGTCTTTTCTTTAGGCCTGGATCTACTTGTACTTTCCTGGCTTTGCGCCCACGAGGGCGGCTGACATGTCTAGGGAGTACCCTTTCGTGAGGGACTGGATCATTTGCAGACAGAAGAGCCAACGTTCCCCTTACGTCACCTACAGGAGGGGTGTCAACTCTTTGCAGCTTGACGACGTAAGCATTCTTTCTAGTCTTTATATGTTGTCTATTTTCGATATTGATTTCCTGCCTCTTGAAATGTGACTTCACTGGGTACCGAGGCCTTGGGAGGACTACACTGGGGCACAAGCCTTTGTGGCTGACGTACTCAAGCTTAGGAGCTCGAGTAGACTCCTTCTCGAGACGCCCATGGGGCATGTTTGGTACTTGGGCTAGCATCTGGCTAGGCAGTGTCTCCATGACACCTTCACTGTCCCCGTCTGTAATACCCTGTATTTTAATTATGGTCAACGCAAGTCAAACTACGTCTTTTAAACATATTTCAAAATGAATTGTTTAACGTCATATTATGATTATTACATTTTAATAATTACTTTATATTTTTTAATTATTTCATAAAATGATATTCTTTTATATTCTGTTACTTATACTAAGATACTTATAATTATTTCTATTTTATATTTTATATTTATTTCCTATTTTAATATTTAGTACTTATTTTATAAGACGATCCTTGTTTAATAATTGTAATTCTTATTTTTCCCTATTTTATATTTGATCGAAATTTCTGAATATTAATAATAGTATTTGAGATTTAGTAATTTTATAAATTAATAATATTAATAATTATAATAGATAATATTATTCCTAAAAGCTTTATGGAAATTTTATTTCTTCCCTAACTCTCTATTCTACTCTACTATAAATACCCTATAATAAAACCTATTGTATTCATAATTCAAAGACAAGCCTCAAGTAATTTTTCAGATTTCATAAATCCCTATTTTGCCTCAGACAAGTAAGTTTATTAAACCGTCTTAAAATCGTTTATTAATTCGTTTATTACATTGCTCATACATCGGCTTATGTTAATTATTTCTTCGACTTTGCTTGACCTTGGACCGTAGTTATTGACCTAGGATGGACTACGAACTACCATGACCAGATCTGACCATAGTAGGGCTGTTGGCGGCCGTCCTATGGGTGGTTAATTGGGTGGTTTGTTTGTGATGTCGGGTTACTAGGCGTATGATTAGAATACGGGTTTGGACCCTTTCATGGACCCCTCGTGACCTGGGTTGGTATGGGTTGGTACCTAGGGGTTGGGTTGACCCTAGTAGTGGTGTCCTTGGTGGCCACGGGTGGCGGTGGTGGCCGGAATTAGAAGATGGATTTTGTTGCGGGTTTTCGGTTGTGTGTTTAAGACGAGTTGTTTGTCGTGTTTATAGGTCGTCGTGGCAAGGGGAAGGTAAGGTTGTGTTCCTGGGTAGTAGTCGGTCCTATGGGTGGTGAAGTGGTGGTTAGTGGTGGTGTTAGGTGATTGTGGTGGTGGTTTCACGTGAAAACAGGGGAGCAGGGAGCGCGTGGTGGAACCTTTTTATAAAGGTGTTGGTGGTCTGTGTGGTGACGTAGAGAGGAAGTGGACACTGCCCCTGGAACCACCGTGCGCTAGTGGTGGCAACGGTGGTGGCCAAAGATGGTGTGGGGGTTGAGTCGTGGTGGGGAATTGGCGTTTGTGTCACGGGTTGTGAGGGAAGCTGAGTGTTAGGGTGATTTCGGGTTGGGTGTGTGTGTGTATAGGCTGTTGGGGAAGACGACGGCGGGGTTGGTAGTGGTCTGGGCACCGTGGTGGTTGGAAGATGTGGGAGTTGCCGTAGTTGTTTGAAACGTTGGTTTGGGTGGTGACGGTTAAAGTAATCGTATATGTTTGTGTTTGTGTTTCGTTGTAACAAGTTTAATTCGTAATTTTACGTAGCGAGAAATATAATAATATATGACTCGTATAATTGTTGTGAGACGGATTTTGTAATCATAATTAATTAATTAGTTTGATTTGTTTATAAGGCAAGTGTAATTGTTTAATGCTTATAACGATATTTAATAAGTTTATAATTATATAATGTGACGGGATGTATTTGTATTCGTAAATATTGTTTATTAGTTGATTTAATTGACGGGTTAATTATTTAATAAATTTCATGTAATAATAATAATAAATCGCAGTTAATTAATATAATTAATTATTGTTGTTAATTGAGTAGTTAGTAATTGTTATTTATCATTTGCTTAAAGGTGATGGGTGTTGTTGACGGATATCTTTCACTTGTTTGCTCGGAGTTGTTATTTTGAGTATTTTGCTAAAATGTAGGGTATACCTACTCAACTTCGTTTGTAATGTGCTGTTAATGGCTGGTTTGCTTATATGTGACGATGTTTGTTGGACGGCTATTGCTTTGGTTGAATATTTAAGGCATGTGATATATATATTTAGTGTTATTGGCATGGCATGCATTCATATTGAGTCGGATGTTGGAAATGGTGCGGAGTTGGAAATGGTTACTTTGTTTAGGCCCATGGCTTGTCTGCAGGCTTGACCATGGTGTCCTCAGGCGTTGTCCTGGATCTCAACGACGGTTGCGTTGAACCTCAGCCTAGGGAATGGCGGGGCGGGAGAATCGGGATGCGATCACGGGGAGTATTGGAGTTGTGTTTGGATGCAGAGGTGCATCAGTTGCATGGTCTCATACTTGTATGCATTTATTATTTTCCTGTTGTTTGGTTATATCCTACTCAACCTCGTGGTTGACCGCGTACTCGTGAACACTTATGATGTACCATTATTGGGGAGCAGTTTTTGACAGGTCTTGAGTTAGCTGTTTCGGGAGCTCATGGGGATGCAAGAGGATGTCTATGTCTACCTAGTTGTTTAGCTCACTTAGTTCAGACTTCCACTATTTAATTTATGTACTTTATTTTATTCCGCTGTAAGAAAGTTGTAATTTATATCATCAGTTTTAGTTGGTTGAGTTGTAATAATCCTTATAAGTAAAGTTTTAAATTTTATGTATTCTGGATTGCTATACTTTGTTATTCACTACCTCGGGAAACCGAGATGGTAGCATTCTTATTTGCTTAGAAGGCCTAGCTAAAGGCTCTTAGACAAATGGGGGTGTTACAAAGTGGTATCAGAGTGAACTATCCTTAGGCCTAAACCAATGAACCTAATGAACTTAGGATGTGTCTAAATAAAATGAACCTCAGGTAGGAGCTGTTAGGAGCCCCTTAGTGTGGTTAAGAAGGCGCCCTTAATTCGTACCTTGGCCCCCTCAGTTTTGAACCATGGGAAAACCTAGGAGGGATAATAGAGAAGTGAGGTTAAAAAGAATTAGACTTAAGAGGAATCTGTGAATGCTTGTGATTTTATTCTAACCTTGTTTCAGGATGCGGAATCAAGGTAAGTTTTATGTGGTAAGGCCAATAGGCCGTATTTGCTGCGTGTGACATTAGTGTTGCCTATTTCTTTTGCTATATCATTTGTGTACATAACCATGCTTGAAATTATTGTTATATGTGAAAATTTGATCCTTGAACTAATATGTGAATGTGGTAGAATTAAGTTCATATCTTGTTTTATTTATTACATGCAATTAGTAATTCATGTCTAGTAATATGCGGAATGTTTTGCCCCAAACCATGAATTTTATGATAATTATATGTTACATAGACTATCCTTAAACGTCATAATTATTTTATCTATATAATTTAGTAATATTTGTTATTTGATTTCCGACAATGTGTGCGCCAATACTCAATAAGTAGCACCCCAGTGCTTTAGGTTTATACATCGTATCTTAATAGTTGTGATTGTTTCAGACATACATTTGTTTATTTATTTATTTATATATATGATTATTCAAGTATTCATTCAATTTCATCTCTCAGTCTTCGTAATTTCTACAGTTTTCATATGGTAATAATTATTGTTTAACATAGTAAATGATTGTTCTTAAGGTGCAATGTGATTTCCTACCCTCATGTATATAATAACATGCTTAGAGAAAGGATGATAATGTTTAAGTGTGATTATGTGAAATAATGTTGAAAATTTTAAGGAAACAAAGATCGTGCTCAATTTTTTCAGAATGTTACCCCTAACTGTTTTAGCTGCCATTTAACATATATTCCATATCTGAGTACGAAAATTTTATGTGTGGTAACCTTATGAATTAGTTTTGCAATGCCGCTGGTTTTATGTTTATTCGAGTTATATTTTTGGAGAAATAAATGTTTTAGTAGACAGTGGTAAGATTGTTACTGCACAGTTCTGTTTTCGACCAACAATTTTGTAAAATTTTTAATTTAAAACGTACTTATTTTTTATGCATAATTCAAATTCCACTGTTTAGAATAGTTGCCTACGTTTCCAAAATGATAAACCACTTAAAATCTTGATGTTTTTTTATTTAAAGGTGATTTTTGCAAGTTGCACCAAGTTTCTGAATAATTCCTGTTAAATTTTTGTCTAGACCAATTAAGTTGTAAAATTCGTTATAAATAATTCTTTTGAGCTTTGAATTTGATTCTTCTTCCTATGTATGGTTAATTCCCTGTATTTTCTAAGAAGTATAATAACTCGCGAAATGGTGAAGTGGTTATTTATTAACAATTTTTGAAACCTACAGCATGATTTATGACATTTGAAAATGTATGTTTTATGTTAAGATTTGATATCCTAGTTTTGCTATTTCATGAATCTTTAAAGGCAACCTTATAATGTTCTTATATGACAATAGTAGCATGATAATTGGTTGAGCCTTGATATGAGATAAATATAGGAGCCTTATAATAATGCTTTCATATGTTATGATAACATGAGTAAATTAGATGACCAAATATGGCTAATAATTACAAGAAGTTGAAACCATTAGGACAAGTCTAATTATTCACATATGTTGTGATTTCCCTTATGTGACCATCATAATCGTAGTGACTGGATATGTGTATCTGTTTATTTATCTTGTCATGTTTTATTCTGGTCAGAAGCGGTAAATGTTAGTTGTGATTATTTTGATAAAGTTTTAACAATGGATATGTCTATATGTTTTATTGAGTGTTATCGTAGTTATTTTATTTCGGGAATAGTATATGTTATGCCTACTGGTGGGAAATTTCGAAATGGCGCCTAGATATTTGCATTGCTGTCAATTTATTCTTGTCTTCGCGTGAATGTTTAGATGAAAATACTAACTAAGCTTAACTATTCGCACGTGTGGTATGTTATTTATGTTCTAATGCTTTTGTAAGAATATGTGAACCCATGGTTATAATTGATGCTTCTGTTATGTTGAAATAAGAAACAATGTGATACGTTGTGCATGCGTTAGGTACTGATAAGGTTGACTTTGTTCTTAGTTATGGTTGAAGTTTGTTCTTGTGATGTTGTAACTGATGATGGAGGTTACAGGGACGTAACCTTGTTTAAGGAGGATAGGATTGGAAAATCTTTTAATGATTGATGGTATTGATATGCGCGTGCTATTGGTAGTTACATCGAAGTTGAATCTTTTGATTTTATATTCTTTCGAATTGTTGTTGGCCTGATCTTTAAGGAGGATAGACTGTGGTTAAGAATGAGAATGATATGTGGTTATATAGTTGATGTGTTGTCTTAGTATATATAGGTTGAGTTAAACTTTGGGACGAAGTTTTTTTTAAGGGAGATAGGATGTAATACCCGCTATTTTATATAGCATTTTGTCGTGGGAAAGACCTTAGGTTGGATTTTGTTATGGGTAGTGTGGTGAACTTCAGGGACGAAGTTCTTTTTAAGGAGGGAAGACTGTAATACCCCGTATTTTAGTTATGGTCAACGCAAGTCAAACTACGTGTTTTAAACGTATTTCAAAATGAATTGTTTTACGTCATATTATAATTATTACATTTTAATAATTACTTTGTATTTTATTATTATTTCATAAAATGATATTCTTTTATATTCCGTTACTTATACTAAGATACTTATAATTAATCCTATTTTATATTTTATATTTACTTCCTATTTTAATATTTAGTACTTATTTTATAAGACGGTCCTTGTTTAATAATTGTAATTCTTATTTTTCCCACTTTTATATTTGGTCGAAATTTCCGAATATTAATAATAGTATTTGTGATTTAGTAATTTTATAAATTAATAATATTAATAATTATAATAGATAATATTATTCCTAAAAGCTTTATGGAAATTATATTTCTTCCCTAACTCTCTATTCTACTCTACTATAAATACCCCATAATATGACTGTATTCATAATTCAAAGACAAGCCTCAAGTAATTTTTCAGATTTCATAAAGCCCTATTTTGCCTTAGACAAGTAAGTTTATTAAACCATCTTAAAATCATTTATTAATTCGTTTATTACATTGCTCATGCATCGTCTTATGTTAATTATTTCTTCGACTTTGCTTGACCTTGGACCGTAGTTATTGACCTAGGATGGACTACGAACTACCGTGACCAGACCTGAACGTAGTAGGGCTGCCGGTGACCGTCCAATGGGTGGTTAATTGGGTGGTTTGTTGGTGATGTCAGGTTAATAGGCGTATGATTAGAATACGGGTTTGGACCCTTTCGTGGACCCCTCGTGACCTGCGTTGGTGTGGGATGGTACCTAGGGGTTGGGTTGACCCTAGTAGTGGTGTCCTTGGTGGCCACAGGTGGCGGTGGTGGCCGGAATTAGAAGATGGGTTTTGTTGCGGGTTTTCGGTCGTGTGTTTAAGACGAGTTATTTGTCGTGTTTATAGGTCGTCGTGGCAAGGGGAAGGAAAGGTTGTGTTCCTGGGTAGTAATCGGTCCTATAGGTGGTGAAGTGGTGGTTAGTGGTGGTGTTTGGTGATTGTGGGGGTGGTTTCACGTGAAAACAGGGGAGAAGGGAGCGCGTGGTGGAACCGTTTTATAAAGGTGTTGGTGGTCTGTGTGTTGAGGTATAGAGGACGTGGACACTACCCCTAGAACCACCGTGCACCAGTGGTGGCAACGGTGGTGGCCATAGGTGGTGTGGGGGTTGAGTCGTGGTTGGGAGTTAGTTTTTGTGTCACGGGTTATGAGGGAAGCTGGGTGTTTAGGTGATGTCGGGTTGGGTGTGTGTGTATAGGCTGTTAGGGAAGATGACGATGGGGTTGGTGGTGGTCTGGGCACCGTGGTGGTTGGCAGATGTGGGAGTTACCGTGGTTGTTTGGAACGTGGGTTTGGGTGGTAACGGTTAAAGTAATAGTATTTGTTTTTGTTTTTGTTTCGTTGTAACAAGTTTAATTCGTAATTTTACGTAGCGACAAATATAATAATATATGACTCGTATAATTGTTGTGAGACGGAGTTTCTAATAATAATTAATTAATTAGTTTGATTTGTTTATAAGGCAAGTATAATTGTTTAATGCTTATGACGATATTTAATAAGTTTATAATTATATAATGTGACGTGATGTATTTGTATTCGTAAATATTGTTTTTTAGTTAATTAATATAATTAATTATTGTTGTTAATTGAGTAGTTAGTATATGTTATTTATTATTTGCTTAAAGGTGACGGGTGTTGTTGTCGGATATTTTTCACTTGTTTGCTCGGAGTTGCTATTTGGAGTATTTTGCTAAAAGGTAGGGTATACCTACTCAACTGCATTTGTAATGTGCTGTTAATGGCTGGTTTGCTTATATGTGACGATGTTTGTTGGATGGCTATTGCGTTGGTTGAATATTTAAGGCATGTGATATATATATTTATTGTTATTTGCATTGCATGCATTCATATTGAGTCGGATGTTGGAAATGTTCGGAGTTGGAATGGTTACTTTGTTTAGGCCCATGGCTTGTCTTCAGGCTTGACCATGGTGTCCTCAGGCATTGTCTTGGATCTCAACGACGGTTGCGTTGAACCTCGGCCTAGGGAATGGCAGGGTGGGAGAATCGGGATGCGATCACGGAGAGTATTGGAGTTATGTTTGGATGCGGAGGTGCATCAGTTGCATGGTCTTATACTTGTATGCATTTATTATTTTTCTGTTGTTTGGTTATATCCTACTCAACCTCGTGGTTGACCTTGTACTCGTGAACACCTGTGATGAACCATTATTAGGGAGCAGTTTTTGACAGGTCTTGAGTTAGTTGTTTCGAGAGCTCATGGGGATGCATGAGGATGTCTATGTCTACCTAGTTGTTTAGCTTAATTAGTTCAGACATCCACTATTTAATTTATGTACTTTATTTTATTCCGCTGTAAGAAAGTTGTAATTTATATCATCAGTTTTAGTTGGTTGAGTTGTAATAAGCCTTATAAGTAAAGTTTTAAATTTTATGTACTCTAAATTGCTGTACTTTGTTATTCACTACCTCGGGAAACCGAGATGGTAGCATTCCTATTTGCTTAGGAGGCCTAGTTAAAGGCTCTTAGACAAATGGGGGTGTTACACCGTCGATCCACCACGGACGATGTTTAGGGAGCCTACAGAGACGGAGAGGACAGCCGACCTTGCTGGAGCTGCTGGCGACACTCTCCTTCTTCGTGACTTGGATTATTCGGAGTTTGTTCTGAGGAGGTTGGCGTACTGACCGATTGTGGTAAGTATTCTTCCCGTTTTGTTTGTTTGGGATGTGATTCTCCATTCGAAAGGAAAATGTGTTGATGAATCTAGTATTGTAACAGAAGATCGACACTAACGGTGCCGAGCCCCCAGCCTTTCGCGAGACTTTTGTGTATGTGGGGCCTAGTGGCGTGACCGTGTCGATGGAGGTTCCTTCTTTCCCCAAGGTGGTGACTGAGGCTGGCCTCGACGAGTGGCAACATGTTGTAAGGAGGGTGAGTTCTTTGTCCTTAACTCTTCTCTTTATCTTATTTTTAGCATGTAAGAACATGACATGAGACTTGATTTGAAAATGCAGGTGGGGCCGTCGAGGCATGTGTACTTGTGGTGGATGGCCAACCGACTACGAGCGATAGCCGTTCAGGCACTGGAGGGTCGTTCTCAAGTTGGAGCGGTCACGTGAGGAGACGGCCCGTTTCGAGAGGGAGCTCGAGGTTCGTGACGCTGACATCGCCATACTTAAGGGGATGGTCGAGGACCTTAGGAGGCATAGAGCTTGAGTAGTATAGCGATCAACCTTCTTTTTATACTTTTTGAATTTCATTTTGTTCTCGGGCATGAGCTCGAGTCTTGTATATGTTTTGTACATTTGGTATGTATATACATGGGCCTGCGATCACCCTTTATTGTTGTTGTTGTATAGCGATCACCCTTTGCTGTTGTTGGATGTATATATGGACTTTGTTCCTGCAAGTTAGCTTGGAAACAGGTTTGGCATAGTGACCAATTACGTCGTCATGCTGCCGAAATTTACGCAGAAAAAAACAACTTAAAACAAGTATAAACATGTAATTACAAGTTTTGATGGCCTAAAATGTAAACTCTCAAACGAATCGAAAGAAAAAAAAAGAAAAAAAAGTAGCCCCAAAAGTGAGTAGATAGTGACGTGATGCACGACTAAGTGAGTGGACAGTGACGTGATGCACGACTAAATGATGGGAGTGATTCCCCTTAAAAAACTAGAAAATGAATAAGTTGAGAATGTTGACATGACTAAAAGACGGGAGTGCTTCCCCCTAAAAAAATGAAAAAGTTTGAAATAAAATATAAAATAATATAAAATGTAATGACGATGAGGGAGTGCTTCCCCCTAGAAAAGAAAATGAAAATAAAATGGGTAAGTATGCGTCGGGAGTGGCTGCCTTGAAATGCGAACCGATTGGGAAAGGGAATTCCGATAAAAGTAAGGAAAGTCCAATTTCCGCGAAAAGAGTCGTCAAAAATCCTATAGAAATAGAAAATAATACCAAAAACCAGATTAGGAAATCTTTCCACATAAAACTTCGGAAAAAGGCATGGGCAAGAGGCGCAGCAGTTGCTGCGTTCTCTCTTCGGGGTGTCTGTTCCTGAGCGGAATTAGGAAAGCCCGAATAGTAGAGGTGAGCAAAACCGTATACCCGATACAGTTTTGAAAACCGTATCGGGTATACGGTTTTGAAAACCGTATCGGGTATAGGTTTTAAAAATCGCAAAAATCACTATACGGATCCGATACGGTTTAACCGTATATACGGTTTTCGGGTACCCGGAAAAACCGTGTATACGGAATCCGTATGTACGGATACAGTTTGATAACAAATGCCCAATTAAACATTATTATTATTCAAGAGCTAATAATTACCTATAAGATGACCGCCTCTGTTGAAGGGCTAATTATTGTTTATTGAGACAAGTTACTAAAAAAAATCATAAAAAACATTAGAAGAGTGGGAGTTGAAAGAGGAACTTTGCATTTTTTAACTTTTTTTATATAAAAACTTCAAAACGTGTCATGAACCGTATATACGGTTTCATTTTTGCCCGACCCGGATACGATACGGTTTTTATAAAACCTTATCGTCTATACGAATTTTCATATCGTATATACGGAAATCTGTATAACACAAATCGTATAACGTATTGTATCCATATTATAAAACCGTATCGTATATTTTTGCTCACCCCTACCGAATAGTATATATAGATGCCTCGGGTAAACGTTTATTCTCACAATTCTGTCTTCTACAATTTCGTAGCTTACATACTCATATAAACCGCAAACAAATACTTCACAAAAATTTTCAAAGATGGATGCCTTCGAAACCCGTCTCAAGGAATGGGCAAATGAATTTTTTAATGTAGAGAAGCATGATATGGCCGCTTTCAATATTGGTCAAACCATTAGCATTAAGCAAGTAAAAGTGGTGAGGCCTTTCTTAGATGCATGCTTGGAGTATTGGAATTCCGATCTACATGTTTTTACATTTCCAGGAGGAGAAATATGCCCTTTTCCTCAGGAATTTGCTGCAATTGGTGGATGGGATGTTGAAGGTGTACCAATATTGCCCTCTAGTTCTCAAGGATATAAGAACAAGTTTAGGGATCTATTAGGATTAACTAAAGCCGAAGTAGACCGTCTTGTGACTACGATGGGTGTGAGAATGTTTGACTTGGTGGATCGTTTCATAAATAGGGAGGACCCTACTATTTTACACGTGGCGAGGCGCCGAGCATTTCGATTTTGTCTTATCAATTACTACATTTTGAAGGGCCATGTTGATGCTGAAATGAGAGGGGATCCTCGTTTTCTTGGAATTATAGAACAGATGGAACTGCGCAAGAGCCCAATTTGGCTAGCTTTGGGAGATACCATCCTTGGTCTAGATAATAGAAAGGTTAATCGCGACATGCCTTATTTGGAAAGTCCCATTATACTCCAGGTAAAAGTAGCCTTCCTCTTTCCTTTTTCATTCTTTTTTCGTTCGATTTTTTTTCCTTTTTTTTTTTTTTTTTTGCTTTTTGAAACTCATCCTTCATATTTATCTTATCTTAGTAGATTTGGCTTATGGAAAGACTTCGAATGATCGACGCAAAGCAAGATAACACCTTGTTGTGTCCTTTTGTATAATTCTCCTCGATTCAGGACATATTGGGAAGCTTGTAATCTTATAGCTCGTCGTCCCCTCTTGTTCATGTTTGGTGGACATTCACCATTGAGCTTGATACCAAGGCTTTTCTTGGTCCTCCTCCTCATCAGTTAGGAGGTGTATGTAGGCTAGCTCCGATCGCCTTTCGATGCATAAGGGCATATCCATCTTATGGTCAGGCATGTTGATGAGGGATGCAAGCTTCACAAGAGCATATTCAAATTCTTTTTCCTCTCTTGGCAAGTGCAAGTAAGTGATTTGATCAAAGAACTGAGCCACTTCATCCACCCTTGATTGATATGGGGCGAGATTTCGCTCCGTATTTTCCATGATCTGGTGATGTGGTTGATGATGAGACATGAGTCTCCATGGACTCGTAGTCTTTTAATACCTAGACTGACTTCTATTTGTAAACCTATGAGATATGCCTCATATTCTGCCGCATTATTAGTCACCTCAAAGTCGAGTTTGACAGAAATTAGTGTATGCTCGCCTTCAGGAACAATGAGCAACACTCTAATCCCATATCCTCTTAAAGTGGAAGCTCCGTCGAAGTAGAGATTCCATGATTCTGCATTAGTATGGAGGATATTTTCTTCTGGAAATGACCATGTATCTATCGTTTGGGAATCGTGTAGGGGATTGTCTGTGAAGAATTCAGCCACTGCTCGCCCCTTAATTATCTTTAGAGGCACGTATTTAAGGTCAAATTCAGAAAGCATAAAGGTCCATCTCGCTAGTCGACCATTGAGAACTGGCTTCTCGAAAATGTATTTTATACGATCCATTTTTTAGTAGACTTTGACCGAATAGCTGAGCATGTAATGCCGTAGCTTCTTTGTTGCCCACACAAGAGCGAGGCAAGTCTTTTCAAGAGATGTGTATTTTGTCTCGTACCCCAAGAACTTCTTGCTGAGATAGTAGACGGCTCGTTCCTCTTTCCCTACCATTTGAGCGAGCATAGCTCCCATGGCTATTTCTGTGACCGTGAGGTATAGGGATAAAGATTGACCTTTTTGCGGAGGCATGAGCACAGGTGGTTTGGCCAAAATCTCCTTGATTCTTTTGAATGCCTTCTGACAATCATCAATCCCACATGGTGTGGTCCATCTTTTTGATCTTTTTGAATATTGGCTCGCAAATCATGGTGAGTTTAGAAATGAAGCGGCTTATGTATTGCATCTTGCCCAGAAACCCTCGAATTTCTTTCTCCGTCTGTGGTTGCATCATTTTTATTAGAGCTTTAATCTTGGATGGATAAATCTCTATTCCTCGTTGACTTATGACGTAACCCAGCAACTTCCTGGATGTTACCCCAAATGCACATTTCTGGGGATTGAGTCTCATATTGTACTTGCGAGATCTAAGGAAGAACTTGCGAAGATTAGCGATGTGACCCTGTCTATCTTTGGATTTAACGATCATGTCATCGATATATACATCTACTTCTTTATGCATTATGTCGTGTAGCAAGGTGGTAGCAGTGCGTTGATATGTTGCTCCCGCGTTGATTAACCCGAAAGGCCATGACAATCTAACAATAGGTTCCCCATTCAGTGACAAATGCAGTTTTATGTATATCTTCTTCAGCTATCTTGATATGATTATACCCTGCGTATCCGTCCATGAAGGATAGAAGCGTGTGGTCAGCTGTATTGTCTACCAATATGTCGACGTGTGGTAATGGAAAGTCATCTTTTGGACTAGCCTTATTCAGATCTCTAAAATCAACACAAACCCGGATTCGCCCATCCTTTTTTGGAACGGGGACTATATTAGCCACCCAGTCAGAATACTCGGAAACTTCGGCTTTGAATTGTTTGTCTACCTCTTATTTGATCTTGAGACCCCATTTTGTCCTCATTTTGCAGAGCTTTTGTTTAACTGGTTTTAGCCCTGGTTTAATTGGGATACGATGCTCGGCAATATCCCTGTCTATCCATGACATGTCTTTATAGGACCAACCGAAGACATCTTTGAACTCGTGTAGAAGATCGACGAAAAGAGCTCTTTCAGTTGAGTCTAAGGTGGTCTCTATCCTAAGTTCTTTAGGTTCAAGGTTTGTCCCCACATCAATTGGTTTGGTATTTTCTATAACTGGTGCCCCCCGTTCCTTTTCCGAGATTTCTTTTATCAAATAAGGTGGCAAGTCAAATGAGTCTGGCTCATGACCGTCCTTATAATCGTCACAAATAGAATTACAATCATAATAATACAAGGAGTAAGCAGAATCTGATTTATTCATATTAAAATTCGAAAACAACTGAAACAAAGAGGCCAACTGATCATTGGTTAGTGGCAAAGGATGGACAGGTGTTGGGAGAGGCCCGAAGCTACTGTTACTCTATGCTAAACTTGGATAAATAAAGGTAGTGGGGTTGATAACAACAAGGCGAGACTCTTTGATAGCTTCTCTAGATTTGAACTTAGACTCCGACTCTAACTCTGACTCAGACTCGAACTCATCATCTTTTGCTTTCTCTTCGAACATCTCTCCCTTGCCTGTGGTGAGCTTGAAGAGCCTTCCTTAATTATTTATCCATTTGATCGACTTTCTCCATCCCACTTGCCTTTTTGCTAGATCTGCATCTATGATTAGGGTTGTGGGGTCGAAATAATCATCCTGTAGTATCATGGTAATAATTTCATCCTGGCCTGCCCTTACAAATCAATCTTCCCCGAATAAAAGGCTGACGGCTTGGCTGTCGAGACACGGTTTTGCATGGGTTTTGACAGTAGGAACCGTCTTTCGGGAATGAAGTAACAGTAGTGGAAAACTTCTATGCCGGCTAGCTTGTTGCCTTCATGTACCCATGGTTCGGGAAAACCATGAAAAAATTCATGTTCTCCCTCTTTGACGAAGTACCCATTCAATGTGAAGTGGTATGGCCGCAATTGGACGCCTTTATGCTTTCGAGCGTTGAGTTGGGCGAGCATTTCAAAGGATTATTTGATAGTAGGTTTATACTCGAGTCGTAAGGGTATCTTCTAAGAATTACCTTCCTTGTAAGGCGCAAAGGTATTTTTTCTAGTGGAGTTTAGAGGCATCCCCAGGAAGTATCCCTGGGATTTGAGTTTGTGGTTGACCACTAAGTTCGAGTGAGGATTGAAGTTTAGGGGAGCGAGTTCACTCTTTACGAGACTGACGAATTGAAATCCCCTTAACTCGTGAATTGGGTCAAAGATGACCTGGTTACTGGATAACTTCTCGGTGATTGCTTTGATTGGAGACGACGTGATCATCACCATTGACCATCTAAAGGAATTTTGGTGTTTTGATGAAGGGTGGATGTCACAGCTTTGCAGGCATGGATCCAAGGCCTTCCCAGTAGTATGTTAAATGATGCTTCGATGTCTACAATTTGGAAATTGACCTTTCTTTCGACAGGCCCAGTGGTTATGGTAAGATCAATAAGACCTACTACTTTACGACGCGTCCCATCGTATGCTCGAACACCTTGATTAGTTGGGATCCAATATGACTCTTTTATGACCAGTTTATGTGAAGTCTTGAGTGGTATGACATTAACTGCAGAACCGTCATCAACCAATGTCATTGGTATGTTTTTCTTGAGGCGTGTGATAGTGATGTACAAGGCTACATTATGGTTAACGCCAAATGGAGGTAGGTCTTCATCTGAGAAAGTAACTGGGTTACTTAGCTTGATTGAGTCCTAGAGGACTAGGTTGACCACGTTATAAGGGTTAGAGTCAAATGGTATGTTTAGCTTAGCCAGAGCTTGTAGTAAGTAGTAAATCTTGGCGATGTGGGAACGAGCTAGATATTAGTTGCCAGACTGAAAGAGCGACCTTGGTTCTTTGCAACTGCTTCATCAGTGAACCAGTAGCCAAAGTGTCATTCGTATCTATTTGAGTAGCATTGCCTGTAGGAACAATGTTACTTGCTTGTCCTGGAGTGACATTTTGATATGGTCGACTGATAAGTAATATTTTAGTCGTATTTTACCCC
>VHZZ01001106.1:134701-150485 GCA_009801015.1 Silene noctiflora | reverse complement strand
TGCATGCATAAGATCTAATTTATTTTATGACTAAAATAAATGTTTCATATATTCTGGAAATATATGTTCTTTTGAGATTAATGAATCCCAACAGTTAGGTGGAGTGGATTCGGCCCTCCACTGGCAGGGCTACATACTTTGGTGTGTAGTCGGTTACTTGATGTGTGGTGTGATGATAATGGTGGTGACGGTGTGGTGGTTTGTTCTGATTTGTTTACATTGTTTCTTTTATATAGTTTTTCAGTTGAATGACCCTGTGTTGTTTGTAAAACTGTAATGATCCATTCGAGGATGGTGAGAAGACTGGCTTGCATGTATAGCTGTTGTATTGGGTGCTTGTTTGTGATGAACATATTTGGGGATGGGAGACCGCTAACGCGGATATTAGTGTAGCTTTAATAGAGTCCTCAGTTGTAATGGTCCGGTGATGTAGTTTGTATCTCTTGTCCATGTAAAGTGTGAGTTAATAAAGTGTTGTTCTTGAATGGTCTATTTGATATGTACTTACCCCGGGTAACCGAGATGGTAGAGTCCTTGGTTGTTAGGGAAGGTCTGGTACATGCTTCCTTTGTAATTAGGGGTGTTACATTTTGTTCGTCGCATATGGGTAAATTACCCTATTGTTAAGGCCGTTCTACCTAGTGGTATATTTTTGGTGCGATTCTGCAAAGAAACATATAAGGAACTAATACTCAAACAAGGTAACTTTTTGTTTGACAATAAGCCTTCAATTGTTAGGAATTGGCATGAGAATGTTGACCTCACTAAAGAGAATTTCATGAATGTACCTGTCTGGGTCAAATTATTGGATTTACCTCTGAAATTTTGGGGCAAGAGTTTGCCCAAATTGTAGGACTGGTGGGTAAATTTTTTCGTTCTGATGCTTCCACTGATGAAAAAAACAGGCTAGAGTTTTACTTGAAGTGCCCTTTGGTAAACTTCTAACGATTATATTCAATTTTTAGATGAGGATGGTAATGTTGTGAAAATTTATGTTGACTGTGAATGGAAGCCCATTGTGTGTAAGCTGTGTGGGGGTACTGGGCATGAACGTGAAAAGTGCAGGAAGCCTGTGCCTAAGCAGAACAACCCTGTTCCTTCAATAAAGAAATGGGTCCCTAAAAAAGTGTCTAACCCTGTTATCATTGTTAAACCTTCCCAACCAGAAAAAACTGTGAATGTTGCCCCTCCATCTGCTTTTTTTGGTACCCCTGATGTCACTAACAAAACACTAGAAGAGCTTCAGCATCATTTACAGATTACTTGGAATAAGGCAGGTAGAAACAGGTAGATTCATACCCCTTCTAGGCCTGGTGTTACTCTGAGTAGACAAGAGATTATTAAGGCTGGCAAGACTTCTGCTAATTTCAGTCAATATACCTTTATGGATGCTCTCAATAATGCTACAGCTAAGGTTGGAATTGGCACAAAAGGTAGTGTGATACTCCTATCTGGGAGTAATGCATAGTATTAGATTTTGGAACATTAGGAGGCTTAATAGTCAAACCAAGCAAAAGCATGTTAAATGGTTTCTCTATACTCATCAGGTGAGACTATTTGGCCTCCTTAAGACAAAGGTAAAGCATGTGTCTCTAAATGCTATCAGATCAAATGTGTGATGGATGGACTATATCTACTAATACATCATGTCATCTTGGTGGAATAGTTTGGATTCTATGGAAACCCAATATTTTTACTATTAATTTCTTGGCATATACTGATCAGCTTATTCACATGGAAATAACTGAAGTGGGTTCTCAATAATTCTAATTTTGTTGTACTATGGTGTATGATTTCAATGACATTACTGATAAGAAACCTCTATGGGAGGATATTAGTGGCTTTTTCTAATAATATTCATGCCCCTTGGATAGTTTGTGGGGACTTTAATAGTGTTATGAGTCCAAGTGAGAGGTTGGGTAGACAAATAAGTGATGAAGAAATGGAAGATTTCCAGGCTTATATTGATTATTGTGCCTTACTGGATAGTCTTGCTATTGGTTCTTTTTACACTTCGAACAATAACCAGGATCATTCCACTAGGGCTTATTCCAGACCTGATAGAGTTTTGGTCAATTAGGAACGGGTCCAAGCTAGAGAAGGATCCTATGCACATTTTTACAATGAAGGTTATTTTGATCATTCCCCTTATATCATTCAAGAATAATAGAATTCTCTTGTTGGGAGGAAAATCTTTAAATATTTTAATATATGGAGCTAAGTTTATGAGTTCCTGCCTTGTGTGATGCATCATTGGAGTAAATCTTGGCAGGGTACAAAAATGTTTAAACTGGTGAGAAAATTGAAAAGCCTAAAAAAACCTTTGAAGGACTTGAATAAAAAGTTATTTGATGATATTGAGAATAGTGTAATACATGCTTGGAAGATTATGGATGATATCCAAACTGAGTTGAAAATCATGCCTGATGATCCTGATTTAATAAAGCAGCAAATAGCAGGTATAAAGATTTACAAAGAGCTGCAACTGGCCTATGACAGTTTCTTTCTGCAAAAATCAAAGCCATTTGGATTAATCAGGGTGATAATAATTCCATATATTTTTACAGTGTTTTAAAGGGTAGACATACCAAGAATAAAGTGTTTATAATTGCTGATACTGAGGGCCATGTCCATACTGATGAAAACCAAATTCAAAGTGCTTTCTTGAGATATTATGAGCAGTTTCTTGGGATTGCTGGTACTATCACTAATGTTAATCAGGCTGTGGTGTAGATGTTGAAGGTCTGTACCAAGGATCATTGGAACATTTTACAGAAACCTGTAACCAAAAAAGAAGTACGAGATGCAATCTTTTCTATTCCTAACCATAAAGCTACAGGGCCTGATGGATTTTGAAGTGCTTTCTATAAGGATGCCTGGACTGTTATGGGTGATGAGGTGTGCTCAGCAGTTCTTTATTTCTTTGCTACTGGAAAACTATTGAATCAAGTGAACCATACTTTTATATCTTTATTACCAAAGTGTGACATTCCTCAAAATGTGATCCATTTTAGGCCTATTGCTTGTTGTAATGTACTATACAAGGCTATTTCAAAGATATTGTGCACAAGACTTGCTCCTGTGCTCCCTGATATTATTAGTCCCAATCAGGGTGCATTCATTCAAGGGAGGAATATAATTGAAAATATTCTTATTTGTCAGGATATTGTCAGAATGGATAAAAGGAAATCAGTGTCTTCAAGATGTTTGATCAAGGTAGACTTAAGGAAGGCATATGCTTCTGTGAACTGGGATTTTATTGAGCATATGATGATTGCATTACAATTCCCTCCAAAATTCATTCAGTCAATCATGGTTTGTGTGAGAACAGCTTCTTATTCTTTGGTTCTAAATGGTTTAAATTTTGGTCATTTTCAAGGAGCATCTAGTTTGAGGCAATGGGATCCTGTCTCTCCTCTTTTATTCATTATAACTATGAAATATCTTAATAGGATATTAATGTATGTCACCAGCACCAAGTCATTCAAATTTCATCCTTTGTATGGCCATCTCAAGTTGTCACACCTTATGTTTACTGATGATTTACTCATGTTTAGTAAAGGAGATATTAAGTTTATCATGATTATGCTCAAAGCTTTTGCCACATTTTCTGCAGCCACTTGTCTCCAAATGAACATTATGAAATCTAATATATATTTTAATGGTGTTCAGAGCTCTGTCGAGGCTGATATTCTTCAGGTTTCTGGTTTCCTTGAGAGAAGTCTTCCATTTAAGTATTTGGGAGTGCCCTTCTCTGCTGGCAGACTCTTTGTCAAACATTACTCGAGCTTAATTGAAAAGGTTACTGCCAKARTTAGGGGATTTGGAGCAAAGAAGTTGTCATATRCTGGCAGATTAACCTTGGTKAATGYTGTGCTAACTTCCCKYTKTAGTTAYTGGGCTGCTAKYTTTGTGATCCYCAAAGGTGTACTGAGGAGAATAGATTCTCTATGTAGAGACTACCACTGGGATGGAAGCACTGAATACATAAAATCCCCTATGGTTAGCAGGGAGAATGTTTTCTATCCAAAAAATGAAGGTGGCCAGGGTATAAGAAATAGTATTGTTTGGAACGATGCTGCTATTGGAAAACTAGTTTGGTGGGTTTACTCTAAACCTGATAGCCTTTGGGTGATATGGGTTCGTCATGTTTATAAGAAAGGGTCTGATTAGACAACTTATGTTCCTCCAACTAATACATAATGGAGTTGGAAGACAATTTGCAAGGTGAAATCAAAATTGGCTGCTGGTTAGTTTGTAAATCAGTGGACTACTCATCTTGCAGGTTACAACATTACCAGTGGTTACCACTGGTTGAGACATCAGCTCCCATCTGTTACTTGGTGTAACGCTGTTTGGCACCCCTGGTGTGTACCCAAACACACTTTTATTAACTGGCTCATTGCTCGAGAGGCCTTACAGCTGAAATCTAAACTATTTCATTTAGGGTTCATTCATGTTGAGACTTGTTTGTTATGTAGCATAGCTGGTGAAACTCATGAAGACTTGTTCCAGCACTGCATATACACAAAACAATTGGTTAGCAGGCTTTGCACTAGACTGAAGGTACAGTTACCATCTGCAAATGTCCTAGACTTGATTCAGAAGAAGCCATGAGAAAAAGTGAAGAAATCGGTTACTATTTCTTGGGTTCAGGCTCTTTACTATGTTGTTTGGAGTCAAAGGAATCAAGCTATATTGGAAAGGAGCATTTTAAATTCTGAAAATGTTATTCAACATATAAATAGCATTATGAAAATTAGATCTTTATTTTGGCTAAATTATAATGTGAGTAGAAAGTATGAAGTAGTATGGATTAAGTCTCTTAGTTACTATGGGGTTTGATCCTAACTTCAAAATTGTATCCAAGTTGATAGTTTGTAATAGTTTGTTTTGTTCTTAATGAGAAGCTTACAATTCACCAAAAAAAAATTAAGGTAACAATTTCTTGAAGGTTTTGATTGATTTACAATAAAATAATTGCAAGGTAAATAAAGATGAATTATTTGATATTAAAAGATTCTAGGGATCAAATTTACTAGGTCAGTTACCCGGGGGTGTGATTTAGCTAATTAATTGAGCAGTTATGTGTTGGAGTAGATATCCTCCACAATAGAGCGTCTACATTATAAATCTCGTAAAATGAATACAAGGGATTTATTTTATATATATTTGTCAATTGATCAACGTTCATCGGTAACGCTCGGCTGACTAGAGTTTGACGTTACTGTCGTTTGACGGCGGTGTTCAACTGATCCCTTTCAGTCCCACCTATAGGATGATGCCCAAATGGACAAATTAATTATTTATATAAAGATATATTTAATTAGTCCCTTGAATAATGTGACTAAAGAATTAGTCATGTATGTTTGTTTATAAGACGAGTTTGGAACTCGGGCCAAGAGAGTTTATTATTCAATTATTTGATAATTGACTCATAAAATTTTAATGTGATTAAAATTTTAATGTTATTATAATTGAATTTTATATATATATATATATATATATATATATATATATATATATATATATATATATATATATCATTTATGTATATGATGTGAGGCGAAGCTAATTAGTTAGTTAATATTACAAGGGGTTATAATATTAACTAATTGTGTAACACCCGTAAATTTTATAAATGGTTTTAAAAGTAATTTAATAATTTAAGTAAGTTTAAATCATAATTTTGTGTAAAATATGTATTTTAAACATAATATTTATAAATATAATATTATGGTTCGTCTTGAGAGTATAGCAGCCTTAAGATGTATTATAAGCCATTTCCGACTAAAGTCGAGTTGTTTTGGGCCAAGACTTGAATTGGACCCATATACCACCATTCCCCCCCTCAAAACCTTCATACTACTTCATCTTCCTTAAGTTTTCAGCATACTCCCTCTCAACAAACACAGCATTGTTGCTTCCTTGCATCTTCAACCTTCAAATCATCATAACTCGTTAGTTTCTCAACCAAATAAGTCAAGTTTCGCGCCATTTTTCCCCTTTTCTCATTATTCATCTTTGTAATTAAGAAAGACAACATTTTCCTCCCTCCTTTGAGAATTTCAAAACCCTAAATTCCATTTAAGGGTGAATTCTTCATTTAATCCTTTAATTTTGTGTTTAGGTGAGAACTTAGACGACCCGAAGGAGGATAGCTACGTGATTGACGATTCCATTGAATATTTAAGAGCTTATAATGTAACGGTGATAGGTTACTCGACATTACACCTGAATTATGTGCTTAATTGTGTTAAATTTGGTGTTTATAAGATAAAGTTGAAAAATTTACTTGTTTTAACATGTTCCTTGTTTAATGTATGAATTATGGTGTTCATCTTATGTAAATGAGGAACAATTGGGTTAGTTTTATGTTTAGTTTGATAAAATGCCATCTTTTACATGTTTTAAGTTTATTATGTCTAGATTCATGAATGTGTGGAGGATTGGTTATGAAAGTGGAGTATAATGGATGTTGGGTTACCTGGTATACTGTTTTTACGCTACATACATTTTTTCATATCATGAGCATGCTATAAATCCATGTCGAAATCATGTTGTATGGTTTTTAGGCTGATTTTCGTGTTCAGGGTTCCCAGCCGGTGGGTCGGCTCCCGGTCCACAGGCATGCTGGGATGTTTCTGTTTCAAATTGTGAATTTTATAAGTTCGGTGGTCCCAGCCGGTGGGCCGGCTGCCGGTGCCACAGACTGGCTGGGAAGTCCATGTGCCTCATGTTTTAATTGTTGTGATGGTTGTGTCCCAGTGGGTGGTGGGTCGGCTGCCGGTCAACATACCGGCTGAGAAGTTTCTGTATCATTTTTGATTTTTTGTAAGTTGGGTGTTCTCCCAGCCGGTGGTCCGGCTGCTCGTCCATAGGCCGACTGGGAAGACTCTGATGTGAATTTTAAAAATTTAGTTTTGGGCTGAGTGTCTGGCCGGTTGGCCGGCAGCCGGTGCTCTGGCCGGCTGGGAACCTCATGTTCCCTTTTTTCTTATTCTTCTTACATGTACACATTTGATGAGTAATGAGTTCATGATTTGTTTACGTTTCATCTCATGTTCTCATTATGTGACTCACATGTTATCATTTGTTTACATCTTTATTCCTTGTGTTTCTAATGAATGAAATTGTCATCATGCCTTATACTCTGGCCTAACTTGCCTCCGCCCTACTTGTGCTGATACTAGCAAGTACGGGTTTGTCACTCGTGCTGAGCTGGCAAGTGTGCTTTATCTCTTGTCACTTCCGCCACTTTCGTGCTAAACTGGCGATTGGGATACTCGACCATCGTGTCTAGTGATCGAGTCTTGGGTGTGGGCTGCACTTCCGCATGCCATGAGTCTGGCCAGATGTAGACTACGACGTACTTAGCTAGTCGTTCTACCAGGGAAAAGTATGTGTCTAGAGAAGTGAGGATATGTTATATGTCTTGAGTGAGTGCATGTGTCATTTTCAATTAGAGTTCATACTTGAGTATTTCATCTATTGTTGTCATATCCTTATGTTCTTGATTGATGAGTTGTTTATACTTGTTGTACCACGTTTCACATTTCTATTTCCTTTAGCATATATGATCTTATATGCATGTTTATTCGAGTTGCTTATATCATAATTTATATGCTTGATTTATTGAGTTCCTATTTACCTTAATTTCGTTGTATTGTGGCTAGGAGAACCATGAGTTACTCCCCATTGACCGTGGCGTTCATGTTTACATGAATGTCAGGTTTGTGGATCCTTAGCTTGGGTTGGAAGACGTGTGGGCTAGCGATTATCAAACCTTGGACCTAGTCTTTTAGATTGCTAGACTTACCCACTGTGCTTTATTTATTCGTGGGATATCTTTTTCCCAAACACTATTTGTATTTGCATTCCCGTACTTTTATTTATGCGTGTTTACATTTAGAACACGCGCTTCATTTCAAACACTTTATATGCTAATAAGTTTTAAAAATCTCGTATTTTTCGCTGCGATTTCATTTGTTTACGTTACGTTTATAGCGGGGGTTCACAATTGGTATCAGAGCATTGATGCTCCCGACGCACACCTGTGCTCCCCAACTTTCAAACACTAATTGAGCTTAATATAATAAATGAGAGTGGGGTAGAATTAAGGACCTAAGTTGGCAGTCTATTTGTTTGTGCTATTTGGTAGGTTTTAACTTTTTTGGTTTTGTGCAAGATGATGGTGTGACAAACTAATGTGGAGAATACTATCATGCAAGCCCTCTCCCAAATCCTTCAAAATCAACAAGGAGTAAATGCCAACATTCAAGCTAATCCCGCTCCACCCGCTCATCAAGGAAATCGGCAAAGTAGCCTTGCTTGGATCGCAAGCCAACTCGCAAGGAACAATGTTAGGACTTATGGAGGTGAGGTTGATCCATTGTTGCTTTCGGAATGGTTATGCGACATCGAGAAGCATTTTTCTCTCTATGAAGTGCAAGATCAAGACAAGGTGAAGCTTGCTTCTCACTTTCTTGTAAAGGAGGCCGATAGATGGTGGACTTTAACCGGTCCTACCACTACTCAAGGCCCTTAACTTCAATGGAGTCGCTTCAAGACCATGGTGGAAACCCGCTTCTATCCCAAAGGGCTCAAGAAACAAAGACTTAAGGAGTTCATGGATTTCAAGCAACGGAAGTTGTCCGTCCAAGAGTAAACCGACAAGTTTAACGATCTTGCTCACTTTGCCTCAAAATTTGTGAAGGATGAAGAAGACTGAGTTTACTTCTACAAGAATAAGCTTAACCCGAAGGTAGAAAGTATGGTGTGAAGCAACTCCGTTTCCTTTGTGGAGGTCTATGATGATGTTATGTGGGCCGAGAGTTCTTTGAAGGCTATTGAAGATGAAGCCAAGCCTCTTGTTTCCTCTCAATCTTACCGCCCCAATTCCTATGGCAAGAGACCCTTTCTGCCTTCCTCTACTTCAAGCTATGCTAATAAGAAGAAGTTCGTGCCAAGAGATCAAGTGACTAGTGGCCAAGCCCCTCAACCAAGCAACAACTTTGACAAGGCTAGGAAATGCTTCAATTGCAAGCAAGCTCTACATCCCGGAGTCGGATGTTATGGAAGACCCTTGACATGTTACTATTGCAAGAAGACCGGTCATTGTATTAGTGAATACCTCGAGAAAAAGGACGCTCCTACCTCGAATGCTAAGCCTAAAGAAACCATCTTTGTCATGAGACGTGCCGAAACCGCCGCTCACTCATCCCAATATCATTACGGGTATGTTCTCAAAATGTGATCATCCTTGTCTCATTTTATTTGATACCGGCGCATCTTTGTCATTCTTATCTTCCAAATTTTCGGAAAAGCTATCTATTGAGCCTACTCCTAGTGAGGATACTTCTATATCCTTGACATACGGAGAGATTGTATCTTGTTCCCTCTCCTACTCCAATGTTCCTATTTCTATTGCGGGGACTATCTTTCCCGCTAATCTACTTTGCTTTCCCCTTGAGGAATTCGATGTAATCCTTGGTATGGATTGGTTGTCTATGTACCATGCTAGGTTTGAATGTAGAGACTAAAATATTTGTCTCAAGAGTCCCTTAGGTGTCCGTGTTACCTATAAGGGAACCCGATCCCAAATGGGTGTGAAATTGATTTCCGCTTTGAAGTTAATGAGTATGGTAAGGAAAGGTTACCAAGCCTACTTGTGTATGGTGGCCTCTACTTCTACTCCTTTGCCTATGCTTGAGGAAGTGCCCGTTGTTCATGAATTTCCCGATGTTTTTCCCGATGAGTTGCCCAGAATTCCTCCGGAGCATGATGTGGAATTTTATATCGATCTTGTACCCGGAACCAGACCAATTGCTAAATCCCCTTATCATATGGTGTCGAACAAGTTGAAGGATTTGAGATTGCAACTAGATGACATGATTCAAAAAGGATTTATTCGACCAAGTTCCTCTCCGTGGGGATCTCCCGTGCCCTTTGTGAAGACGAAAGATGGATCTATGAGACTTTGCATTGATTATCGTGAACTCAACCGAGTTACCATTAAGAATAAGTACCCTATACCAAGAATTTAAGACTTGTTTGATCAACTCAAAGAATCTTCTACTTTCTCCAAGATTGACTTGAGATCCGGTTATCATCAAATCCCCGTTCGTGAGTCCGATATTCCTAATACCACCTTTAGCACGAGATATAGACATTTCGAATTTAAGGTGATGCCATTTGGATTGACCAATGCTCCCGCTATCTTCACGGACCAAATGAAACGAACCTTTAGTGAGTATTTGGACAAGTATGTTGTGGTATTCATTGATGATATTCTTGTGTTTTCCAAGACCGAAGAAGATCATGCCGATCATCTTCGTACCGTGTTAGGAGTTCTCCGCCATCAAAAGTGGTTTGACAAATTCTCTAAGTGTGAATTTTAGTTGTCCGAAGTGTCTTTCCTTGGCCATGTGATATCAAAGGATGGTGTGATGGTAGATCCTGCGAAGATTGAAGCCATAGTTGAGTGGAAGAGCCCTACGAATGTTGGTGAGATTCATAGTTTCTTGGGTTTAGCCGGTTATTACCGTCGCTTTGTAAATGACTTTTCTAAGCTTGCTAGGCCAATGACTAAACTTTTTAAGAAGGAATCCAAGTTTGTGTGGACCGATGCTTGTGAATATGCTTTCTAAGAATTGAAGAGAAGGTTGACTACCGCTCCCGTGTTGACCTTGCATGAGGATAGATTAGACTTTGATGTGTATTGTGATGCTTCCAAGATGGGTTTAGGTTGTGTGCTCATGCAAAATAGAAGAGTTATTGCCTATGCTTCGCGACAATTGAGAGTTCATGAAGTGAACTATCCTACTCATGATCTTGAGTTGACCGCCGTTGTTCATGCTTGAAGATGTGGAGACACTACCTCTTTGAAGTTCATTGCCGTATCTACACCAACCATAAGAGTTTAAAGTATATCTTTACCCAAAAGGAATTGAATATGAGACAACGACGTTGGTTAGAGTTGGTGAATGATTATGACGTGAAGTTGTTGTATCATGAAGGAAGAGCTAAGGTGGTTGTCGATGCCCTTCGTAGGAAGACGACTCATTTCTTGAGTGCCATCCGAGTGCTTCCCGGCGATCTTTGTGCTTAATTCTGTAGGTTGAACATCCAGGTTGTGGAGAGTGGATTCAATTACCCAGGTGCTATGAGTGCCGAGTCTGTTATCTTCCGTGAGATCCTTGATGCCCTTGAAGATGATGCTACTTTCAAGAGTTTCCGAGCCAAGATTCTAGAAGGTAAATCTAAGGATTGCAAGATTGATGCTAGTGGATATCTTTGTTACCAAGGCCGCATGTATGTTCCCGATGCCTTTGACTTGAGGAAGAGAGTGCTTAATGAAGCTCATATATCCTCTTATTCGATTCACCCCGGAGGAGACAAGATGTATAAAGATTTGAAGCTTCAATTTTGGTGGCCTAACATGAAGAATGACATTGTGTCATATGTTGGAAGATGTCTTACTTTTAAACGAATGAAGATTGAGCATAAGAGACCCGGAGGTTTGCTACAACCGTTGGATGTGCCTTTGTGGAAATGGGAGTCCATTTCCATCGACTTTGTGATGGCCTTGCCCAAGACCGTTGGTGGAAAGGATGCCGTTTGGGTGGTTCTTAATAGGTTAACCAAGCGTGCTAGATTTATCCCTATCAAAGAGACTTGGAGTTTAGACGGCCTTGCTAGTGCCTATGTGGATGAGATTGTTCGATATCATGGTGTTCCTAAGGAGATTGTTTCGGATCGTAACCTGAGGTTTTGCTTAAGATTTTGGAAGGCCCTTCAAGATGCTTTGGGAAGTAGGTTGTTGATGAGTACCTCTTTTCACGCCGCTACCGATGGAAAATCCAAGGGAACTATTCAAACCCTTGAGGATTTGCTTTGTGCTTGTGCCTTAGATTTCCATACCAGTTGGGAAAAGAGTTTGCCGCTAGTGTAGTTTTCTTACAACAACAGTTTTCATGCTTTAATCAAGATGGCTCCCTATGAAGCCTTGTACAGAAGGAAGTGTCGAAGTCCTATTTGTTGGGATCAGACAAGCGATGTTCAGGACCTATGACCCGAAAAGCTAGCCGAGACGATTGATCAAGTGAAGCTAATCCGAGAAAGAATGAAAGACGCCTAAGATCGCCAAAAGTCTTATGCCGATGTTCGCCGAAGACCCTTGGAGTTCGAGGTTGGTGATAGAGTGTTCCTGAAGGTTTCGCCAATGAAGGGACTAAAGAGATTTTGAGTGAAAGGAAAATTGAGCCCAAAGTACATTGGACCCTTCGAGATTGTGTAGAGTATTGGAGCCATGGCTTATAAGTTGGACTTACCCTCGAGTTTGGGCAAAATTCATGACATTTTTCACGTGTCTCAGCTAAGGAAATACATTAGCGACCCTATTCATGTGTTTCAAAATTACATTCCCGAGCTTGAGCCGAGTTTATCTTATGAAGAAGGGCTAATTCGTATCTTGGATTGAAAGGACAAGAAGCTAAGGAGTAAAGTGGTGCCTTCGGTGAAGGTGTTGTGGAAGTGTGGAAATGTAGAAAAGGAGACTGGGGAATCAGAAGCCTCAATGCGGAGCAGGTACCCGAGTTTATTTGCTTAGGTAATCTCCCTTACCACAAGTTTCGAGGACGAAACTTTTTAAAAGGAGGGAAGATTGTAACACCCGTAAATTTTATAAATGGTTTTAAAAATAATTTAATAACTTAGTTAAGTTTAAATCATAATTTTGGGTAAAAAATATATTTTAAGCAAATTATTTATAAATATAATATTATGGTCCGTCTTGAGAGTATATTAGCCTTAAGATGTATTTAATGCCATTTCAGACTCAAGTCGAGTTGTTTTGGGCCAAGACTTGAATTGAACCCATATACCACCATTTTTCCCCCTCAAAACCCTCATACTACTTCATCTTCCTTAAGTTTACAGCATACTGCCTCTCAACAAACACACCATTGTTGCTTCCTTTCACCTTCAACCTTCAAATCTTCATAACTCATTCGTTTCTCAACCAAATAAGTCGATTTTCGCGCCATTCTTGCCCTTTTCTTGTTCTTCATCTTTTTATGTAATAAAGACAACATTTTCCTCTCTCCTTTGAGATTTTAGAAACACTAAATTCCATTTAAGGGTGAATTCTTCATTTAATTCTTTAATTTTATGTTTAGGTGAGAACTTAGACGACCCGGAGGACGATAGCTACATGGTTAACGATTCCATTGAAGATTGAAGAGCTTATAAGGTAACGGTGATAGGTTACTCGACATTACACTTGAATTATATGTTTAATTTTAGTGTTTATAAGTTAAAGTTGATAAATTTACTTGTTTTAACATGTTCCTTGTTTAATGCATGAATTACCGTGTCCATCTTATGTGAATGAGGAACAATTGGGTTAGTTTTATGCTTAGTTTGATAAAAATGCCTTTTTTTACATGTTTTGATTTTATTTTGTCTAAATTCATGAATGTGTGGAGGATTGGTTAAGAAAATGGAGTATAATGGATGTTGGGTTGCCTTGTATACTGTTTTTACGCTTCATACATGTTTCTGTATCATAAGCATGCTAGAAATCGATGTCGAAAACATGTTGTATGGTTATTAGGCTGATTTTCGTATTCTGATTTTCCTAGCCAGTGGGCCGGCTGCCGGTCCACAGGCCGGATGGGAAGTTTCAGTTTCAAATCATGAATTTTATAAGTTGGGTGTGTCCTAGCCGGTGGGCCGGCTGCCGGTGCCACAAACAGGCTGGGGAGTTCCTGTACCTCACATGTTATTTGTTATGATGGTTGTGTCCCAGCCGGTGGGCTGACTCCCGGTCCATAGGCTGGCTGGGGAGTTTTTATAAGTTGAGTTTTATTCTGGAAATGTCAGGTATTCCCAGCCGGTGGGCCGGCTGCCGGTCCACAGGCCGGCTGGGATTCTGTATCATTTTTGAATTTTTGTAAGTTGGGTGTTCTCCCAGGCGGTGGGCCGGCTGCTGGTCCACATGCCTGCTTGGAGGAATCTGATGTGAATTTTACAAATTTTGTTTTGGGCTGAGTGTCTGGTCGGTTGGCCGGCAGCCGGTGTTCTGGCCGGCTGGGAACCTCCTGTTCCTTTTTTTCTTATTCTTCTTACTTGTATACATTTTATGAGTAATGAGTTCATGATTTGTTTACGTTGCATCTCATGTTCCATATTGTGTGAATCACTTGTTATCATTTGTTTACATCTTTATCCCTTGTGTTTCTTATAAATGAAATTGTCATGATGCCTTATAYTCTTGCCTAACTTRCCTCCGCCCTACTTGTGCTGATACTGGCAAGTACGGGTTTGCCACTTGTGCTGATACTGGCAAGTGTGCTTTATCTCTTGTCACTTCCGCCACTTTCGTGCTGAATTGGCGATTGGGGTACTCGACCATCGTGTCTAGTTATCGAGTCTTGGGTGCAGGCTGCACTGCCGCATGTCATGAGTCTTGCCAGATGTAGACTACGACGTACTTAGCTAGTCGTTCTACCAGGGGAAAGTATGTGTCTAGAGCAGTGAGGACTTGTTATATGTCTTGAGTGAGTGCATGTGTCATTTTCCATTAGAGTTCATACTTGAGCATTTCATCTATTGTTGCCATATCCTTATGATCTTGATTGATGAGTTGTTTATACTTGTTGCATGATTGTTGTACCATGTTTCGCATTTCTATCTCCTTTAGCATATATGATCTTATATGCATGTTTATTCGAGTTACTTATATCAAAATTGATATGCTTGATTTATTGAGTTCTTATTTATCTTAATTTCGATGTAATGTGGTTAGGAGAACTTTGAGTTACTCCCCACTATTTGTGGCGTTAATGTTTACATGAATGACAAGTTTATGGATGCTTAGCTTGGGTTAGAAGACGTGTGGGCTAGCGAGTATCATACTTTGGACCTAGTCTTGTATATTGTTAGACCTACCCACCGTACTTTATTTATTTGTGGGATATCTTTTCCCTAAACACGATTTCTATTTGCATTCCCCTACTTTTATTTCCGCTTGTTTACATTTAGACCCGCGCTTCATTTCAAACACTTTATGTGCTAAAATTTTTTTAAAATCTCGTATTTTCCGCTACGATTTTATTTGTTTACGTTACGTTTATAGTGGGGGTTCACAAATTGGGTTTTATAAGACACTATATATATTGATAAAGTAGTTAAATAACACTTTAGAGTTAAATAATCTAATTAATATTTAATTATTTAAGATAATTTAATATAAGACTAATAAGCATTTCTGGGACAAATGTCAAAAATAAAAATGGACGTAATAATGCGATTGAGCCGTGGAAATGAGGAGTGTTTTACACTCCTTATTGCGTTTGTCATTTTGTTGATGGAAAGATGCTCCAACATGTTATGATTATGTTTTTTATGATACACCTTAATCATAGCATCTATGCCTACACTCTACTTATTTGCATGTAAAATAAAATAAGCCAAAAATTGCCCATTAGCCATGGGAGTGCCGATTTTGGCTCTTAAATAGAGAAATTGTTGCTCACGTTTTCTAACTCAATACTTAGTTATTTTTGTGCATGCAAGGTCTCTAAATAAACTCACAAATAATAGCATACATCTAATATTACTATAGTAGTAATATTTGTTGGAATAAGTGTCCTAAACAATAGTGCGATCACACGATTTAAGTATCGTTGTAAAACTCAAAATAAGAATATGTGAGGGATGATTATTTAATAAGTCAACCGATCAACATTAATCGGTAATGATTGGCTAACTAGAGTTTGAC
>VHZZ01001105.1:141164-152358 GCA_009801015.1 Silene noctiflora | reverse complement strand
CGATTTTTCTTTGAACTAACAATTTGCATTGTTTTTAATTAGTATTTATGGCAGGTAGTAGTTGGTTTCGACGTTTTGTAGGGAGTAGTAATAGTTGATCTCATCGTGAAGAGGAGAACGAGGAGGCTCAAATGAGGAAGAGGATCCAGGAGCTCCAGCACGGCAACAGGAGAAGATGCAGGTGACTCTCTCAGAGGACCGTTCTAAGCCAGATCACTATTGGTAAGTGTTTTTTTTTATTGTTGTGAGCCGATTAATGGGCCGTTTTATCTTTAAATATTTTCTTAGTTGGTATGCCATTTCAAAGAAAATCACTCATTGGTTTGTCATTATAATATTAATATGTTTTTCAAATATTTATGTGTTTTTCAGGTGGGATGACAAGACGATCAAGCAATATGTTACTTGGTCTTTCACTCGTACCCTCGGAGACGAGTACTTCACCAAATGGAGTGAGGCGAGACATGCACAGCGTATGAAGATGTGGACTTACTTTGCGGTAATTAATTTGACACTTAACTAAAATTATTTACTTCATTAATAATTTTCTAATATTTATGTTAACGTGAAGGATCCACTTTTCTATTACTAAAAACTCATTTTTGAAACAGAGGCATGTAAAATCCGTCGATGAAGGCTATGATCCTAGGCCTGAGTGGCAGAGTAAGGTATCAAGACGGATTATCTCGCTTATCAATGGACTCAAGTACAACAAGAAAAAGTCAGAGTGGGTGCCTGGGACTTGGTAGGAGAACCTTAAGACTAGGGAACAAACCGATCCCGACTTTGCCAAACATTCGAAAATAAATAAGGAAAACAGAAGGTCGGGTATTAAAGATGGGAAACCATTGAGCACCCACACTCTAGGCCGGAAGAGTTGCCCCGATGCTCTTAAGGAATTGGTAAGTATTGTATATATTGCTTTCACAAATAAATTGGTTAATATAAATGATTGACGAATATACTTCATTTTACTTGTTTCATGCTACTTTCAGGGTCAAGAGGCCACTCCGTACTAGTTGTTAGAGCACACAAAGAAAACCAAGAAGGGCGAGTGGATTAATCCTCGAGTTGTTGAGACAAACGTAAGTTTTTATAATCAATGTAATGTTTATTTTTCTTTGAAATAACGGTAATATTTATTGTATTTAATTTTTCATTATATAATTTCTAACGGTTTTGTTTGNTTTCTAACGGTTTTGTTTGTATTTTCAGACTGCTTACAAGGAGGAGATGAGTCAACCATTGCCACATGGACAAACTCCAGACGAGATCCGGGCGTACTAAAAGTTTTTCAAAGGCTTCGACAAGAAGTCTAGGTTATTAGGGACCGGAGAAAAGGGGGCCGAAGTGAGGTATGATCCTCCTTGTAACAAAGGTAAGCGTCGATCTTTCTCTTACGCTCCTTGCATGGTTTTTCAAATGGCCAGCCAATTAAGCACCGGGCGAGCCGCCCGACTAGCTCTTGAGGAACAAGTTCGCCAGACTCAAGAACAAGTGGCAGCCATGCAAAAGGCTTGGGCTCAGATGAAGGCTTCTCAACCCCCTAACACGTGATCAGGTTACCCTCCCCCACATCCTAGAGACGACTTTGCGGACGACGGGCATGGGTTTGGAACTAGTGCTACCGTTCAGTAATAAGTTAGTAGTGTCTTCTATGTTATTATTTAAAAAAATTGCTTATTTGTATTTAATTAGTAAGGCATTGTACATATTTGACAAACTTTCTATGTAAACAAATTTTTTTTCCAATCGCGTTCAATTTTCTTTCTTTTTTTTGGTTGGTTACTCTTGATTCCCGCTTGGCGGTCGACGATTGTATGGCAAATTGCAGGAGTTGGTTTTGCTTGTTGGAAGGATTTGAAATAATGCATTGCATTGTGGCTGCCTGGAAGCTGTTGTTTCTGGAACAGCTATTTTAATTCCTGATGGAAATTCCGTCGGGAAAGTCAAAGAAAATTTGATTTTACTGACGAAAATTCCGTCAGGAAAATCAATTTTTTTACTTTCCTGACGGAATTTCTGTCAGATCCTCTTTTTTTCAAAATCCACTCAGGTGCCACGTATCAGATATCCTGACGGAAATTCCGTCAGGAAAGTCAATGTTTCTTCGACTTTCCTGACGGAGTTTACGTCAAGACCTCTGTTTTCAAATTTTCTGTGATATTGGCTTAGGTGCCACATGTCAGAAAAGACTGACGGAAATACCGTCAGTATGTGAAAGTGCTAACGGGCACTCCACCAAGAAAGCGTTTTTAGTGACGAATCGTAGTGACGCTTGTTCCTGACGGAATTTCCGTCAGGATCCCGTCTTAGTGACGGAATATTGCTGTTTCTGACGGATTTTTTCCGTCAGTTTCCCTTGTTTTTTTATGTAGTGTTTTGACTCGAATTTCTTACCGAGGTTTCATTGATGATGCTAGAGAAACGTACAGACATGCTATTGATTGATTCATTCTTCTCCATAATGAAAGTTCATATCGTTGAATCAGCAAATCTATTCGTTGTTTCTTAACAAGCAACTTACCCTCGTAGGCTAATTCAAGACCATCCCATATTTCCTTGGTTAAATTACAAGATGAGAATCGATCAAATTCAGTAGTAGTCATGCCGTTTTGCAACAGACTCATGGCTTTAGAATTTTTCTCGGCTATTTTGTAATCAGCCTCAATATAGTTGTCCTCTTTATCTTCATAGGTAGTGCCTTCAAGTGATGCGACCAGAATTTTCTTTGGCCCCTTCTGAATAATCCTCCAGCACTCCCAATCATTTCCTTTAATGTAGTGTGTCATCATGTTTTTCCAAAGACTATAATTTTTTCCAAAAAAAATGGGACACTTAAGGTGTTTGGAATCCATTTCATACAGTTAACGAAAAACCGAACAAAAAACGGACCAGTCTCTATGCGGTGAAGCAATCAAGAGCATGAGGTTCTGATACCAATTGAAGAGTCTATCGATCAGAAATACTCAAGAGGGGGGGGGGTGAATTGAGTATACAAATTTTCGCCTACTTTGAATTTTATCCGTATAAAGCGTGATTAATTGTTTACTTAAAGTTTATTGATTAAACATTAGTAAGTCAATCGATGGAAAGTAATAACACGAATGAAAAGAAGCAAAGGCACATGGAATTTTGAAGTGATTCAGTTTTACAGGTCGAAACCTACGTCCACTATTCTCGATTAATAATTTTAGTACCTTTCTACGAATTACAAAATTATCAACCGTACTCGTACAACTAACTATCTTTGCAAAGATATAAGATTATTTTAGATAATGAAAAGAATAAAAATATTTTTAATGATATATTAACACAATTATCTTATTCTATAAAGATATCACATATAAATGATGGCTCATAGGCACATCATTTTTCGTGTGAAATCCTAGCAAAGACATTAAGTTAGATAATTAGGGTTTTGAGTATGAATGATTAGAAACCCTAATTCGCCACAAAGAAACAACTCATAAGTTATTTCATAAGTTAAACTAATTTTATGGATAACCAACCATTCACAACCAAACAAAGATTCATGCTTCATTTGAACTATAAACACTTTTTTATTGACATAACAAAAAGTTAAGATTTAAAAAATCTATTTTTCAAAAGCATTTAAGAAAGTCGTGTGAATAAACTTATGCACCTCAAAGTTATAGTTAAAACACCTATAACTTTGAGTCTTGGTATATGTAATGTTATACTTGAAATGACTATAACTCTACTTACCAAATATTAATTCATTAACTACCATTACGAGATGACGACCTACTATATTTAATCTTCCTGGAGATCTTCAATGTAGGATTCATCTTTATCTATGCTCTTCTTGAACTTCACTTGATCCTTAATGATACCTTCATTCAAGCTTGCATCTTGATTACGTACCTGAGTATGAAGTTGCTTGATATTACACGATCACAATTCTTTAATGCTACGATGTAATGAACTCAATCTATAAAGACTAAACAAACTATTATAAGCAAGGTGTATAAAAAGTAATAATCATACTTGTCATCATCAAAACACAAACATATAACTATATGATCCAACAACACACAACCATAACCCTAACCCAAAACCCACGGATGGTGATGATGACTTACCTTATAAGACGAACGGATAACTAGGTCGGGACCGACGCACACACCAACTCCAATGGTGGTCTCGTAGGTAGAGGCTTAAACAAGGTAGGGAAGAAGGAGATATAGGGAGAAGTGTTCCGATTTTAGGTTTTCATAAAAAGGAAATGAAATGAAATGATTTTGGGTTAGGTCTTCCGCGTAATGTTATATTACGCTGTCATTCACGAACTCGGTCGAGTACCAACATACTCGATCGAGTCAGTCGCACTCGGTCGAGTGGCCCACACTCCGCCAAGTGTCCCTCGCTAGGTTGAGTTCCAGTTTCCTCATCAAAGAGTCTAACATGGTCAAAGGTACTTATGGTCAGACAACGGGTCCCCCAATAGGACGGGTACTACAGTCTTCCCCTCTTAAAGGAACTTCGTCCCCGAATTTCGACTCCCTGACGCAAAGGCTGCTCGAACTCTATGATTTAGTTGGATAGGTTACACTCAACACCATTAAAACTCCACCTAATTGTCACCATTCGTTAATCACAAAACCACACATTACTCCCATCCACCACATTCCACATATAACGGTCACGCGACACACACCAAGATGACATTTCACATCACTGCTATAGTAACTTGTCTCATCACTACTACTCACATAAGACACATACACACACATAACATACTTCACACTACTCACATAAGACACACACCTGACTCTACCACTTAACATGACACCACAACTCTTTTCGTGAGACCAGTAGTACATTCCGCAAGGACACAGAGTTTGGCTTTTCTATCTCGAGTGTAACACCCCTAATTTCCGTAATATATTTATATAATTTATTTTCCCATACTTCGTATTTTATTTTTTCGGGAAAATATCCTTTTCATATTTAATTGGCTTTTCTATCTCGAGTTTGGTGAAGACCCACC
Source organism: Silene noctiflora (assembly GCA_009801015.1). NCBI lineage: Eukaryota > Viridiplantae > Streptophyta > Magnoliopsida > Caryophyllales > Caryophyllaceae > Silene > Silene noctiflora. The sequence goes on along the minus strand of VHZZ01001105.1, from coordinate 147,344 downwards.
TTATTATTTGGATTTCACGTGTTTTGGTGGAGATGGGTGAGTTTTGGGCCCAAGCTTGGAATAAACCCATGAGCTCTTCTATAAATAAGAAGGGAAACTAAACCCTTGCATTTCTTTTCCACATAATTCTCAACACCCTAAACCTAGTTCATCCTCTCTTTTCTCTCCCTTGGTGCCGCGCGAGATTTGTCCTAGGGTTTCGTGCCGCCCCTTTTGTTTCCTCCTCTCCCCATCATCTTTCTGCCTAGATTGATCCTACTCATTGGATCTATCTATTCTCGTCGTAAGTTTCATGCTTTCGCTTAGTTTTTATAGTTTTTATAGTTTTATTTTATCATTAGCGTTTAAATTGGGAACATTTCCTTTTGGCACATTTGGATGGATCAATGAAAGCGTAGAGACCTCTCCTGGAGAGAATAATTACATCGTGGATGAAGACCTTGATAATTAATAGCTAAAAAGGTAACTAGGTGTTTTTCTGTTAATTGTCTTTATGCCAATTGATGTGATTTACATGATTTAATGCTTTATTTGTATAATTGGTACTTGTTTGATTATTTATTATCATGATTTATTATGTTTAATATGCGTGTATATTTTAATGTTTTAATTATATATTGTATGTTATTTGTATATTTATTATGGGTGTCATGAGCGCAATAAGGGTTTACGAATGAACCCTAGTGGCGGCATGCTAGGCGGCCAAGAGTGGGATTCAAAGTTATAGCTTAAGCTAGTACAACCTTGATGATGATTCGATTGTTATAGCTAAAGTTAGTATAACTTCGGGTCGTTACTCAAGTTATGGTTGTAACAGGTATAACCTTGGAAATGTGAATCAAGGTTACAGCTGAATCTACTATAACATTGGATTCGAGTTAAGGTTATAACTGAGACTAACGTAACCTTGTGATTGTGGCTCAAGTTTATGGTTGGAACTAGTATAACTTTTAGTTTCGTGTCAAGGTTATAGTTGAGATTAGTATAACCTCTAAGGTATATCTTCACTCAGAGAGATCTTAACATGAGGCAGAGACGTTGGTTGGAGCTGCTTAATGACTATAAGATTGGGCTGCAGTATCATGAGGGTAAGGCAAAAGCGGTTGCCGATGCGTTGACTCGCAAGGTGTGTCATGCTATGAGAACTGTGTTAGTGTTATCTGACGACTTGAGTCGAGAGTTCCAGAAGATGAGCCTTGAGGTAGTTCTTCTTGGTACTTTAGATTTGAGTGCGATGGTTGATGAACCCGGGATTCTTCATGAGATCCGAGTTAAGCAAAGAGAGGATGAATTCCTAGAAGGAGTTCGAGTCGCTGTAAGCGAAGGTCATGCCAAGGGCTTCGATGTTGGATTTGATGATGGTCTGCGATTCCAAAGTCGTTGGTGTGTACCTAGTTGTGAGGTCCTAAAGGGTAAGAATCTCAAGGAGGCTCATAGTACTCCTTATTCGGTTTATCCTGGTGGTGATAAGATTTACAAGGATCTGAAGCTACGGTTTTGGTGGCCTAATATGAAGAAAGAGATCGCCAAGTTTGTGAGCCGTTGCCTAGTTTGTCAGAAAGTCAAGTGTGAACATCAGAGACCTGGTGGCCTACTGCAACCTTTGGACATTCCCACGTGGAAATGGGATTCGATATCGATGAATTTTGTCATGGGTTTGCCGAGATCGCCGAGAGGAATGAATGCCATTTGGGTCGTAGTCGATCGTTTGACTAAGGTCGCCCATTTTATTCCGATGAAGGAGACTTGGAGTCTCGAAGATCTAGCGAATGCTTATCAGTGTGAGATCATTCGCCTTCATGGAGTTCCTAAGGATATCATCTCCGATCATAATCCGAGGTTCTATTCCCATTTTTGGAAGAAGCTGTAATTGGCTTTGGGCAGTGAGCTTAAGATGAGTACGGCTTTTCATGCTGCAACTGATGGTCAGACTGAGCGTACCATTCAGACGCTTGAGGACTTGTTGCGAGCTTGTGCTTTGGTGTTCCAAGTTAGTTGGAAGAAGAGTTTACCTCTTGTGGAGTTCTCCTACAACAACAGTTACCAAGCTAGTATTCAGATGGCTCCGTTTGAGGCACTTTATGAAAGGAAGTGTCGTAGTCCTTTGTGTTTAAGGGAAATCTTAGTCCTAAGAACATTGGCCCTTATGAGGTACTCAGGAGGGTTGGCGAGGTAGCCAATAGGTTGGATTTACCTCTGTATTTGTCGAAGGTTCGCGATGTTTTCCATGTGTCGCAGTTGCGTCGTTATCGCAGTGATCCTTCTCACATCTTACAAATCGATGTGATTGATGTTGAGCCAAACCTGACTTATGAGGAATGAGTTTTTCGTAATTTGGAACGTCAGGAGAAGAGGTTAAGGAATAAGGTTGTACCTTTGGTTCAAGTTCTGTGGAGAAGTCAGAAGTTCGAGCAGGAGACTTGGGAAACTGAAGCGTCAATGAGAGAGAAACATCCACATCTTTTCGAGTGAGGTAGTTCTCTTATCAAGTTTCGAGGACGAAACTTCTTTTTAGGGGGTTGGATTGTAGCACCCCTAATTTCCGTAATATATTTATATTATTTATTTTCCAATATTTCGTATTTTATTTTTCCGGGAAAATATCCTTTTCATATTTAATTGGCTTTTCTATCTAGAGTTTGTGTGAAGACCTACTTTATTATTTGGGTTTCACGTGTTTTTGGTGGAGATGGGTGATGTTTGAGTCTAAGCTTGGAATAAATCCATGAGCTCTTCTATAAATAAGAAGGGAAACTAAACCCTTACTTTTATTTTCCACATAATTCTCAAAACGCTAAACCTAGTTCATCCTCTCTTTTCTCTTTCTTGGTGCCGCGCGAGATCTTGCCTAGGGTTTTGTGCCACCCCTTTCTTTTGCTCCTTTCTTCATCATCTTTCGTACCTAGATCTATCCTACTCCTTGGATCTATCTATTCTCGTCGTAAGTTTCATGCTTTCGCATAGTTTTTATAGTTTTATTTTATCGTTAGCGTTTTAATTGGCATCGTTTCCCTTTGGCACGTTTGGATGGATCAATAAAAGCGTGGAGACTGCTCCTGGAGAGGATATTTACATCGTGGACGAAGACCTTGATAATTAATCGCTTAAAAGGTAACTAAGTGTTTCTCTTTTAATTGTGTTTAAGCAAATTGATGTGATTTACATGATTTAATGATTGATTTGTATAATTGGTACTTGTTTGATTATTCATTATCATGATTTATTACGTTTAATATATGTGTATATTTTAATGTTTTAATTATATATCGTATGTTGTTTGTATGTTTATTATGGGTGTCATGAGCGCAATTAGGGTTTACGAATGAAACCCTAGTGGCGGCATGCTAGGCGGCCAAGAGTGGGATTCAAAGTTATAGCTTAAGCTAGTACAACCTTGATGATGATTCGAGTGTTATAGCTAAAGTTAGTATAACTTCGGGTCGTTACTCAAGTTATGGTTGTAACAGGTATAACCTTGGAAATGTGAATCAAGGTTACAGCTGAATCTACTATAACATTGGATACGAGTTAAGGTTATAACTGAGACTAACGTAACCTTGTGATTGTGGCTCAAGTTTATGGTTGGAACTAGTATAACTTTGAGTTTCGTGTCAAGGTTATAGTTGAGATTAGTATAACCTCCAAGGTATTTGTTGAATTTATAATCAAGGCTAGTAAAACCTCACATCTAGAGTTCATGTTATGGTTAAGGTTACTATAACATTGTTTAATAGTATTTGTTTCACATGTTGTGTTTTGTACGGTTGTTACATGACACTATGTTTGCATATCTCTTTGGTTACTCTTGTACATATGATAAGTATGATAGTCAGTTATACTATCTTACAAGTTGAGTCGTGATTTTGTTCATGGATGTTAGTACAGTCAGTTATACAGTTAGTTATACAGTGTATTTGTTGTTCCCTAGTTTGAATAGATGACGGTAGTATCGGTTATATACTATCGGAATTAACTAACGTTACCCTTCGGGGACTGGTGTATGGTCTATGTTCGAGGGGGTATCAGAGGCAGTGGTTATACGCTCTGGTCCCCGAGTGTCGTTCGGTGTCTAGTTATTGCACCAAGAGTCTGGACAAGTCTTAGACATATAGGCAGTGGTTATACGCTATACATAGTACCGTGGAGGCAGTGTTTATACGTTACACACCGATGGAATCAGTGGTTATACGCTCCATCAGGTAGAGGCAGTGGTTATACGCTCTACCAAGTTAGAGGCAGTGGCTATGCGCTCTAACAGGCGCTCACTCTATTCGCAATGCTTGGATGATAGCTTTGTGCCTTCTGTTGTTGTGGATCGTGTTTCACCATATTTTATATGCTTTGATGCTAGCTTTGTGCCTTCCGTGAGTGTTCATGGTCTACTGGTTGCATATGGTCTAGGTTTTGCATAGTTGCATCCTTCAAAGGTTGATAAAGTCATGGTAAGCTGTTTTGGTTTTCATGAGGATAAATGATCTCACGTGTTTACTGGTTTTACATTTCAATTGTTATTGATTGTTGGTTATTTTCAATTGTTGTAAACATGACTGGGAGAGAATCTAGTTACTCTCGACTGATTGTCGACCTCCCTTTCTCAGTTTGAATGCTCGTCGCTGATTGGATGATGTTGTTTAGGATGCATCGAGGGGTGAGACAAATAATAAATTAGGATTTCGTTTTCAGTTCAGTTGAGATACTTTTAAAAATGTATTAGTTTGGTTTTGGTTTAGTATCAAACTGGATAAGTCAGCTGTTTCCGCCACCTTGACCCTTTTATTAGTGTTATACTCTGATTATACTTTATTTTACGTTTTTCTTTTGTTTTATAATCCGGCTTGTTCGCAAAGTCTAAGAAAACGAAGCAATTCTAGGCCTTATGGCCGCATACAATACTCCACGCATAAAAGTTGGGTACCACAAAGGTACCAAATCTGAAATAAGTTCTATGAAACAACAAAATAACATGAAAACTCAATGGTAGCTACCCGTGCCATCATCCATAACGTCCTCGTTGCTGGGACCCAATGATCCAGCAACATCATATCCTCCCCTATAGCCCAGCTGAGCACTATCTCTCATCCATCTTCCCTCTGAATCCAACTAGCTCCCCTGATTAGCTCCCCACGGACCATCAAGGCACCCCCGCTCATAGCTCTCCGACACTCCCTAAGAAGACCGGTCCACGCCGTAGCAGTGAAAGACACCACTATCATCTCCAGGTCCCATCCACCACACTGGTTGAGCTAGGTTCGTCCCTCTATCCTGATGGTAGATCATCTCATATAGGTTTTGCAACACCAAAGTGTTGGACAGCCTCTCTATTAACTCACTCTCCTACATCTGGGAATCGTGAACCATATGGTAACCCGGGTAATGGTACATGGGTGCACCCTTTTGTGCATACGGGGTCTTCTCCGGTACCTACCTCGCTGCTCTAGTCCCCCTGGACTCCCAATTTGTCTGGGTCGTCTTCTTCCAGCTAGTGGGTAGGGTAGGCTCCGGCATCTCATGAAGCACATGCTCTGGGATAAGGTAGGTCTAGTGGGGTGGGCTCATGTAATCAGTACACTCATGAAGGTGCTCGGTCTCGGGTAGGTTAGTCGGGTCGGTTAACCTCATCCATCTCATGCATCTCACCCTCCAAGCTATAGTCCCATCATTCAACACCCTTAACCACTTCGGATGCAGGAAGTAGTCCTTATCCAATGTCGGCACACTCTTAAACATCACCGGAAACTTGGAGAAGGTTCCAAATTGGCCAACTTTTGTGCCAAGCAGGTCGTTATGGTACCACAACTAAGATGGTGATAAGGAGACTGGGCCATAAGCGCTAAGCTAGAACATACAATGGTCAGGGCACTATAATAAAACCGCTCCTCCTTCTTCGGGTTCAGATAGGACATAAGAAGCATCACCTCGTGAGAATTCAACTTGCTCACGTCGCTCCTCCTATAAAACAAGCAAGTCATCATCCTTAGGAAGATCCTCAGGGTCACATGTTGTACATCATTAATGAGCATGGCAATGACATTGGGTGACGTGCCGGTAAGCAACGATAAGTAACCACTCTCCCCACACTCCTTGGCCACATCCAGGTAGTGATTCGCAGTAGGATTCTCTAGCCCTAAATGTTGGAGAAAAGTGTCCCCGACAATAAAGCGATCACAAATTGTCGATCAT
>VHZZ01001103.1:142117-153134 GCA_009801015.1 Silene noctiflora | reverse complement strand
GACAAACTTTTTTTTTAAAGGTGGTGTTTGGAATTTTGGTTTTTTTAAAGGTTGTGTTTGACAAAAAACCCTTATTATTATTATTATTATTATTAAGGGGTGGCATGATAATTTGGGGACCATCGATTAGAGAAGTTAATCGGGTGGGTCGGGTCATCATGCAAAATTGAATTGAACCGAAATATTGAACGAACTAAATAGAGCTAAATTGAATCGACTTGAACAGAACACAACAATCTCCTATAAGAACTGAAATTAAGTTAAAAAGAACAGGAACTATGAGTTGGAATTTTCTGGATTGAATTTATAGGGAACTGAACTGAATTGAACTTATTTAAGAGCTAAACTTTTCTGAATTCAACTTATAAAACCTGAATCAAATTTATAGGAGCTGAACTCATAGAAAAATGGGTATAAACTCAGCCGAACTTATAGAAGCTGAACTTTTTTTAACCGAACTTATAGAATCAGAACTTTTCTTAACTAGATTTATAAGAGCTGATCTGAACTTAATTAAATGGAGTGAATCTAAGTCAAAAATAAAGATGATGGTAGTTGAATTAAGTTAAGGTAAATAAATGGATCTCTCATCCTCCTTTTTCTACTTATTTCCTTATACTCCCTCCGTCCCGGTTATTTGTTGTCATTTTCTATTTTGGGGTGTTTCAGTCAATTGTTGTCATTTCTATTTTAGGATTGCATTTTATGAGTAATTTGATCTTTTACATTCAATTTAGTCCACTTGTCATCTTATAATTGGCTCACTCCTCTTTCCTTGGTCTTTGTGCCAAAATCAAAGGACAACAAATGACCGAATCGGAGGGTACTATATAATAAACTCTCGCTGCCAACATTCATTCTTCATCTTTAACTTCCTCTTTTCCCCCTTCTAGTCTACTTATAATATATCTTTTTCTCCCTTCTCTAAAAATATAAAAAATGGACACTAATATTGCAAGGTGTGGAATAAATTTACGTTGGACAATAGTTGAGAAACCCGGCGTCGTGACATCAAGCTCTGGTTTTGTTTGCGGAAGAGACAATGGAGGGTTATTCATCCTGAGTACTTGCCATCAGTTGGACAGCCTTGTCGATAATGATTATGCAAACGTATCTTTCAATGATCTTAATATTCGAGTTACAATCTTCGATGGATCGTCGTTTGGTGGAACACTAAGGGCGCAAAATAGAAGTGCAGATTTGACATTGGTTCGTATCGAACTTACTGAGCAACAACTTTTAACTCCACCCATTGTCCACATTCAACCACCCTTGTTATCAAACGAACCATTATACAAACTACAACATATCTGTTCAATCCACAATCCTTGCACGGACCAACAGAATCACCTCTATTTCCAACATGACACTGGTTTTATCATGTAAGTATTGCTACCTACATTTCTTTTAAAATTGATTAGATACATCTGTTTCAATTGGTACTCGATCATACAACATTGAAATTAAGGGAGTGATTTCAAAAAGGGTAATGATAAATACATGCTTTTAAGTTTTAAATAAGCATTTAATGAATTTCCTTAAGTTGAATTAAAGTAGAAATGTATGACAAATTTACGCGTATATTGATGTAAATGACCTGTCAAAACTCGGCCCGACACGGAAACCCGACCCGCCCGACCCTTTTTTAGGGTTACAAACCCTTTTTTTTACCCGTGACCCGTTTGACTCGAACCCGAAATGACCCGTTATTTTAGGATCGAGAGCCAACCCGAACGGGTCGACCCGTTGGGTCAAAGATAAATAAATTTTTTTATTAAAACATTAATATTTATATATTATATTTGAAAAAAATAGTTAAAAGATTGTTTTTTTATTATTAAAAATTACAAACACAACCCAAAAGTCAATTTTATATAACTTTTATAATACTTCATGATAAAATAATTATTAAAATTTTTTAATTTAATAATTATGTCAATATAATTAATGTAAACGTTGAAATAATTAATGTAAACGTTGAATATGATTAAAATAATAATTTTAAATATGTTTTACATTTTTAAAGAGTATTTTTTTAATTAAAAAAGACGTTAGAAATTATTTCTCGACCCGTATTCTGACCCTAACCCAACCCGTGACGCTCGACCCAACCCGCACGACCCGTCCCCTGACCCGACCCGCTCGACCCGTTTGACAGGTCTAGATGTAATTAATACTTGATTTAAGCTTTTATTTCCTCCTTTCAAAAAAATGATGGACAATAAATGTTATAATTATTAATTAATAATAAGTAATTAATGTTAATTTGAGTGTTTTTAGGAGATAGTTTATAAAGATARAAATAGTTAAGTTGTTATCCTATGCCAATTGAATTACTCGTATTATCCTATGCGCAATGCTTTGTACTTATTATGCTTGTTTTTTTTTTTCAGCGACCCTTCTTATGTAGTTCCTAATGAAACGGGGCCGACGAGAGTGCATTACTATCTCCCCCTAGTTATGTGCGGATCGTCTGGGGCTCCGCTATTCGATCGAAATTCAAAYCGACTAGTGGGCATGGTTTGTGGAGCTAACTACGGTACTACATCCAATGGGAGGTATATTACAAGGAGGGATTATGGCATTTCGCTCGATACCATCAGGGCTTTCTTTGAACAGTTGGTCTCATTGAAGACGGTGCATATCCATCTTCAATGAAGACGGGTTGGATCCCCTCTCACTAGGAGACAAGTGGGAAACCAAATGGATCCCCACTTGTTCTTCCCCTTGCCTCCCACTTGTCTCCTTGTGAGAGGGGATCCGACCCGTCTTCATTGAAGACGGATATACCCGTCTTCAATGAGAATTTGTGTTCTTTCNTGAACTTGGTTTTAATTATTCCAGTCAAATAGAAAATTGATAATTAGTCAAGTTGGGTTAACAAAACTGGTAAATGATATCGGTTGAGCTAGGGGGGAGCATTAGTCAAAAATCAGTTCGGACCGTATTGAAGACTGAAACAATTGATTTGGTGGACCGAAGATCGAACTTAAAAAATTCGGTCTTGGACCGAACAGAACCCGTATGTTTTGGTTCGGTCCGGTCTTGGACCGAAACGGACCGAATTTAAGATTTTTTATTTTAAAGTATATGATAATTAAGATTTAGTTGAATTGTTTACAGTTCTTTAGCAAAAATAACCACCAAATTTAAGGTTATAATATTTTTTTGACAATGAAATACTTTTTACTTTATAAATTTGTGAAAATTAGTATTATAACACCTAAATTTCCGTCCATTCGATCTAGACCGAAAACCGAGAGTTCGGAAAGAGTGAACCGAAGGCCGGACCTAAATGAACTTGGTTCGGGAATGGTCTAGTTCGATCCAGGCCTAAACTTGCTAAGCCCTAGGCTGAACGCCTTAACTGTAAAGTTTAATAGTTGAGGTGCTTAATGAAAAAATAAATGATAGTTTAAGTCCATAAGCTACCCTCTACATGTTAATTTCATAATTTTTTCATTCCACTTTTCCGTCGAATTTTTTTTACTTCATTACATGCAATTTGGATCTTGGATCCTCTCCATTACTTTTGAACGGCTTAGATTATTTGTTATAATTATCTAACGGTCACAAACGAAAGCAATGAATGATGATGTGAGAATGAAGTAATATATAATCTAAACCTACTAGAGGTAATGAAAAAGAAATAAATAGGATCCTTACTCCATTACGTCATTACATGTATGATGTATGTCCAGCAGGGGCGAAATCAGGGCTAGGCTACTATGGCTATAGCCCGAGTAGTTTCTAGGTCCAAAACAAATATAAGCTAAATGAAGTAGAAGGGAATCAGAAATTGTTGTGTGGTTTGGTTGTTTAGTATTTAGTTTTTGCGCAATTTCCCTGGGTTCGAATCTTCAATCTACCATATTTTTTCCACATTCTGCATTTAATGCTATAGTACATTTCTTGTCATGTAGACTTGTAGTTATTCATTGTCTTGTGTTTCTTAATTTGTTTACTAAGTTTTGTTGATTCTTTTATTTGTTGTAGACTTGTATATTCTTTCTTTAATTTGTTTTCCATCATTTTATGGCTAATGATCGATATATATACAATATAGAAAATGTTATATAATTCCTCCGGTATAATATATTGTATAAAGTATTATTCAAAATTTATCCCGTAATTACAAAAAAAAATTGTACATTATTTTGGAGTGGAATATGGATACATTAATTTAAATAAAATTTACGAATAATTGCCTCACAAGCTCAATTTAAATAGCTTGCCATAATAATTGTTTAAATAATTACGAGTATAATTTAGCTCGCCATAAAAATGATTAGACTACAAAAATGACAAGTAAAATGTAATATCCATAATTTTAAAATCTAGCCCTAAATTTTTTTTTTTGGTGCGAAAGAGGGGCTAAGCCCCAAAAGACATAAACTCTACTACATATGTACCATACGAGGAATAGCTAGTCCTAGTACATCTTCGCGTAGAATCGTACGAATGCCTTCAGGAGGATGGTCGAAGTAGGTGACAGTAGTATGGGAAGTAACTCCCTCATTAGCTAGTCAATCAACAGCTCTATTTGTCTCACGAAAAATTTAGCCCTAGATAAGTAACATTCCTGGCTCCGCCCCAATATATGCCTGATTAGTCATATTTCAACAAAAGCAACTCAAACATCAAGTAGAGCCGTAGAGGCACTAGCTACTAGGTTGAATTTCGGGTCATAAGTTGTTCTTCCGGACTAGATCTATTTGAGCAGCCAAAACTGTTTTATCGGGTTTAGGCCTTCCAGGTAAAAAATAATCGTTTTGGCCCATAAACCATTTATGAAGACACAAATTCTCATTGAAGACGGGCACTATCCGTCACAAGCTGAAGACGGATAGTACCCCTCTCACAATATGCAAGTGGCACCAAACATGGATGTCTATTTATCCTTGAACTTATAAAAATATTCCGTCTCAATCATTTGTTTACGTTTCTATTTTTGTAATGTTTTGAAAAACAATTTGTGGTTGTTTGGTTGAACCATCTGGAATGAATTGAAATGCATCTCATCAATTCCAATGTTTGATTGACCCCTTTTGGAATGGAGTAAGAAACCCAATGAGTTCTAATTTCACCCCAACCCACTAGAATCCCGTACCTTAGTCGCACCCAATGATTTTAAATCCATTTCCCCAATACAAACCCTATAATAATAGAAAATAGAAAATTAAATCCAACATTACGTTTTACCAAATTCATCTCTGCCATCTTCTTGTGTTCTTCATTGTCAGGTACTTTTCTACCTTTTTTACGTGCGGTCATTTTCATTATCACAAATCAAATAAGTATTTATAAACTCAACAAACTAGCTAGTTGTAACGCCCCGAAAAACAAGCAGGTAGCTCAAAATAGCTCTTTTATTAACAATAGACAACAACGGAATTACAAGGGCGTCACCGCCGTATTTCCTTTCCGGAAAATACAAGGGTTATACAAATAAATAAATAAATAAATAATCAAATAAAGCTTAAAACTAATAACTCTGTTTACTAATTATACATTTTATACGTCTTATCTCCTATATGAAATTCCTCATGGCATTCCCAGATACTTGTACTTGAAAAAGAGTGAGAGTAACGGAATCAGCCAACCACAGGCTGAGTATGACCCCGATTGCCTCTACCGACCTTATGTCATTCTCGTTATTCATTAACAATTCTCCTTATTATATCACACAATACAAGTACATAGCTTACCAAAGACCTGGCTGATATCCAAACATTTTAGCATTTTCATAATAATACATATGCACATCATGTTAATAACGGTATACCATTACTGAAAAGATAAACATTATGCATGAAATTCTCATGGAGTCGATGTCCCTGGAGCCAACGCTCCTTTAATTCATATGGAGCCAACTCACCTTTAGTTCATATGGAGCCAACGCTCCTACCGTGTACATAGTTTTGGTTTTCTCAATAATGTCATCTCATATCAATAATCGTATCCCGAAATGCTACAATTGTCAATTATACATTGTAACAGGACTACCAGCATAACAAACATTATAGCATATTGGACAAAAATATAACATGAGACGGTATAATAAACATTACAAGAAATTTAATAATAAAAGTATAAAACTAATAGAACCGATTATTTCTAATCTCTTATTTCAAATGTAAACAATTACTTATATCGACGAAGGGTTCCGAAATCGTACCTTTATGAGGATTTAACTAAAGCTTGACGAATTATTAGGAAATAATATATGCTCCCTCTCTCTCGTTTTTATTGTGTACGTCGAATCCGAGAGATTAGCCTTCATCTTTTATTATAAGCCTTACATGTTCTCAAGTTTACTAAGGAATGACTTACCTATGTTGTACTTCGTATATTATTTCCTTTAATGATATATGTCTAATTTTTTCCATGATTTTACAAAACACGTGAATTGCTCAATTCACGTGAATTGCCCAAAATTTGTTTGTTTGACATCCGGGAGTTGGATTCATGCGGGAGTTTCCAATTAACTAGGGGAGACTAGGTAATTAAACTTCTCCATAATGGAGGGATTGAAAACTCCACGTGATTTTGGACAAACTAAAAACCTCAATTTTTCCAATTTACGTGAATTCTCAATTCACCCACTTTTAATGGAACAACTATTATCGCCAATTCTACTCCGTTGCAAACTTTGTTAGCTTTACCAACAATTTTATTAATTTTATCTTTTTTTTTTTTTTTTTTGACATAGGACAACAGAGTGGTAGATATATTTTAGGTATGTGATTATTGAATTATAGCTTCATTGATTTCAAGTCGAGAAATGTTTTTTTTTTTTTTTTTTTTTTCCGGTTTTACTTTCCGCAGAAAGTGATTTTATAGCTTTAGCCAATGACTACAATTGATCACCTTGGGGAAAACCAAATATTAGCAAGATCGACAAAAGAGGATGCAACACAGAACCACTACTCTATATACTCTCGGAAGGCAATATAAAAGTATTTACGTTTGTCTATAAGCAAGGATCGGATTCAACATTGTCAAAATCGATTAAAAAAGACATCCTTCAAGGGTTACATCAACAAAAGACGAAACTACTACGTGTTGCTTAAAGGCTAAAACCCAGGTCCATTCCACGTCCATACATAGCTCGGCCCAGGGAGGACCTGATATCAGAGAAGCAACGACAACCGATTAATGTTTTAGAATTAGAAAAAAGATAAATTAAGCATGCATGGGGGATCAGGGAATCAAAAGAATAATGAAGCCAAAGGAATGCATGTGGAATCAATGAAACGATAAATCCAGAAGCAAAAGAGTCAAAATATCGAATAAGGGATTGGCATTGTTATCATTGTTAAACAACCCAACAATACCTGAGAGCAAAAAAGCACAGATTTGAATTCATTAAACGATAGCTCAAGAGGTACTACTGGCCACCTGTGAAGTACGCGCAAAAACATGAAAATTAAATCAAATAAGAAGCCAGAAAAAACAAATACATAATGGGATACAAACAGTCTAAACATACTTACCTGGTAACATAAGGTGAGGTCAAGTCTTGAAATTCGATAGTTTTAGACAACGTTGTATCAATTCCTGTCCTTTGAATTACAAACTAAATACAAAATTATAATTACAACATATAGAACAGCTATGATAAATTGATAATATTTACTGACAAGGAATCAAATCATAACTAACCTTAACAGCTCTTGGTTTACCCTTTCCCAAATTGAGAAGCAATTCGGCAAGCTGTATATATGCAACTACGTCATATTTTATGATATATTCAGACTAACAATAAAAATTGATATTACAAGTATTCAAAACTTAAAAAAAATTATATAAAATAATTTAAATACCTGAACGGATGAACTCAGATCAATACCATTACACGACATAATGATATCATTGATAAAGATTCCCGCATGATCTGCTGGAGATCCTTTTGTCACCTTCAAGTGATTCATTAAATCAAATTATAGATATGGTCAATTTCAAAAAACTATAAAAAAAAAAACAAAAAAAAAAAAACCAAGAAAAGTTGAGCTACAAAGAAGAAAAAAGAGAAATCGACACAAACGCAAGATTAAATATATACCTCAGTCACAAAAACTCCTTTGAAAGAGGGGAATTCTTTGTATAAAGCTACCAAGTCAACGAGTTTCTTCTCGTTCAAGCTTCTTGCCTTGAAGCCAAGCCAAGGATGCAATACTCGGCTATAAAATTAATTTATAAAACATAAGAGTTTTAAAACACACACATTTTATATGAAAAAATAGTTTTAGAATGTTTACCCATTTTTAACTAGGTACTCCAAGTAGTGAGCTAAAATACAACTTGGAATGAATGAACTTGATTTCTTATTGATATAGACATTTATACCAATAAGAAGTCCCGTTTGTTGAACAATTACGGGTCCACCGATACCACTCTGAAAAAGAAAAAAAACAATATTTTAATACAAAAAAATGAATTACTTTTTTAAAATATAAAGCACCATAACTCACATAAACAAACTTGTTAAGGCGGACAATACCATAAAATATCTTACTTCCATCCATTCATCATTCACCATTAAAAAAAAAAGTAAAGTACCTCAGATATGGCACAATTAGATGACATTAGCTCATCGGAGTCCAGATCATCTTTTCTTGCGGTGATTGTGCCCCGGCAAGCCATAATACCATATTTTGAATGGAGGCCCAACGACAATACTTGTGCCCCCAAGTCGACAAACTCAGTCATAAGAGTGGCAGTACCAGTGTCACCCAACTCCGCATGGATGAGCACAATATTGTTCTCTATGTCTGCATATGAAACGCTCCCACACACTTTCGTTCCATTTGGAAGAAAAACATCAACCTGGAAAAAAAATAGAACAAATCAGTCAGATATTATTCAACCCCAAAAATGCAGAAGTTACCAATTTAATAGAACATCGAATTAAGACTAACTTAACCATGTCATTTCAAAATCAGAAACACCAGGTTCATCTAGAAAATAGGATCAACAACCAAATTTATAAGGTTCTAAGCCAGATTAGTGTAAAGAACAAACATTACTCGACAATCAACTTGAAACGACCTAATTCTGAATCCAAACAAAGAAACCAAAACTCTAGAATTTTGAA
Source organism: Silene noctiflora (assembly GCA_009801015.1). Lineage (NCBI taxonomy): Eukaryota > Viridiplantae > Streptophyta > Magnoliopsida > Caryophyllales > Caryophyllaceae > Silene > Silene noctiflora. Next base: position 144,037 of record VHZZ01001103.1, on the reverse strand, counting down.
TCCAAACAATTCTATAGGCGGAAAGCAGGTTTCACGGGAGAGGAAATGAGACTCGTAGAAACAAGGGAAAATGGAAATAACCTTTAGAGTTAATATTTCTGACCGCCCTCCAAAGATGTACGTAGATGTTAATATCCTTTTAGTGCCGTCGTACTCCACCACAATCCCGGAGCTGTTGAGCGGAAATTCATCTTCATCTAACAACAATTCATAACAAAAATATTAAATTTTTGAGGGTTACTCCAACAAAGATATTACCAATTGGGTCGTAGATGGCACACAGCCACAGCAAAAAATAGTCATAGAGCATCAAACTAACTGGTCTGTGCTTGGCAAATTCCTTGGCAAATTTCTAATATTATCATGTGAAATTAGGCCTCCATTTTTTCGATAAAGGTTGTTACTTTATGGCTTCTATTCGACATTCATGTCCAACTCTTTCGAAGTGACCTCTGGCCGTGGTTTAGGATAAAGTTGAGCTCACTTACTCGGACTCGTACAAGAGAGAGCAACGATGTAATTTGAAGCGGTACAGGCTGTTTTCCGAGCAAGCCAACTCTCAGGAGATTCATCATCAACATTGTTAAAATTGCTGTAAAACCCCAAAGCTTGACGGCCTACATAATTACACAAGAAGTCGATTCAATTTCAATAAAAACAAAAAAAAAAAAAAACAAAAAAAAAAAAACCAAGAAAAGTTGAGCTACAAAGAAGAAAAAAGAGAAATCGACACAAACGCAAGATTAAATATATACCTCAGTCACAAAAACTCCTTTGAAAGAGGGGAATTCTTTGTATAAAGCTACCAAGTCAACGAGTTTCTTCTCGTTCAAGCTTCTTGCCTTGAAGCCAAGCCAAGGATGCAATACTCGGCTATAAAATTAATTTATAAAACATAAGAGTTTTAAAACACACACATTTTATATGAAAAAATAGTTTTAGAATGTTTACCCATTTTTAACTAGGTACTCCAAGTAGTGAGCTAAAATACAACTTGGAATGAATGAACTTGATTTCTTATTGATATAGACATTTATACCAATAAGAAGTCCCGTTTGTTGAACAATTACGGGTCCACCGATACCACTCTGACAAAGAAAAAAAAACAATATTTCAATACAAAAAAATGAATTACTTTTTTAAAATATAAAGCACCATAACTCACATAAACAAACTTGTTAAGGCGGACAATACCATAAAATATCTTACTTCCATCCATTCATCATTCACCATAAAAAAAAAGTAAAGTACCTCAGATATGGCACAATTAGATGACATTAGCTCATCRGAGTCCAGATCATCTTTTCTTGCGGTGATTGTGCCCCGGCAAGCCATAATACCATATTYTGAATGGAGGCCCAACGACAATACTTGTGCCCCCAAGTCGACRAACTCAGTCATAAGAGTGGCAGTACCAGTGTCACCCAACTCCGCATGGATGAGCACAATATTGTTCTCTATGTCTGCATATGAAACGCTCCCACACACTTTCGTTCCATTTGGAAGAAAAACATCAACCTGGAAAAAAAATAGAACAAATCAGTCAGATATTATTCAACCCCAAAAATGCAGAAGTTACCAATTTAATAGAACATCGAATTAAGACTAACTTAACCATGTCATTTCAAAATCAGAAACACCAGGTTCATCTAGAAAATAGGATCAACAACCAAATTTATAAGGTTCTAAGCCAGATTAGTGTAAAGAACAAACATTACTCGACAATCAACTTGAAACGACCTAATTTTGAATCCTGAAACTCTAGAATTTTGAATCCAAACAATTCTATAGGCGGAAAGCAGGTTTCACGGGAGAGGAAATGAGACTCGTAGAAACAAGGGAAAATGGAAATAACCTTTAGAKTTAATATTTCTGACCGCCCTCCAAAGATGTACGTAGATGTTAATATCCTTTTAGTGC
>VHZZ01001103.1:121861-132211 GCA_009801015.1 Silene noctiflora | reverse complement strand
AAAAAAAAACGTACGGATATTAATAGATAGTATAGTATTTGTTTATTATCAAATCGGGTTGGATGTTGAATTAGGTGCAAAAAATATGGTGTACTTCTCAGTATATTATTTGCCATCAGAAGATTTGTCATGAGATAAATTGTCCCACATTAGGAGATTATCATACGGTGGGGTGATCCTATGATTATAAATAAGAGTCATAATTGAAACTTAGGCATCAACACAAAATATTTTGAGTTTGTCAAGTATCATAATGTGGGGTAAATTGTCTCACATCAGAAGATTATCATAAGATGGGGTGAATTGTCCCACATCAGAAGATTATTATAAGGTGAGTGTGATCACATGATTATAAATAAGAGTTATCATTGAAACTTAGATGTCAACACAAAATATTTTGACTGACTCAAGTGCGATAATACAAGCAATAACATACAAATATTAAGCACGTAAATATTTATAGAGGCGATTATAAATTAGTAATATTATAAAATGTAGTGTTACAACTAAGTTAATTACCCCGTTGCAACACACGGGTGTCAAACTAGTATATTATTAAAAGAAACTTTTTTCGAGCGATATTAGAGCGTCCACATCATCTTTTTTAGTTTTAGGAAAATATATTATAAGATCTTCCAAGATTATGACAAAGATACTATGTAATATTTTTAATATCAAAGTTGTATTTTACATAAAAGAATTTTTTGATTATCAATCTATCCAAAAAGTATAATGCGAAACATTTAGAAAGTTAGATATTTGGATTCGTAATGAAAAATGCTTTCATTTGAGTATAAATTTCTTATTATTTACTACTTCCTCCCTTCCAATGAATTGTTTACGTTTACTTTTTGCACAAATATTAAGAAAATGGGATATCTCTACTTTTTATATGTTTACTTACACAACTACTCCCATGTAAGCCCTTCATAATTATAAATAGGAGAAATCATCGGAATTAAGGCATCAACCCAAAAAAATTTGAGTCTCTTAAGTATTGTCTTAGAGAGCTCTTAAGAGTGTATCAGTCTCTTCACAATATGATATAATTTTCTATATTAATTCAAGTGAAGATGGTTATAATTTTTATTTATAAAAAAAAAACTCATACATTTCACTTGACAAAAAAATATCGTAGCAAAAAAAATAAAAATTATACAATTAGATTCGTGGTAAAAAAAATATGTCATCATTAGAGTATATGTTTCATATCATTAGAGTATTAATTATGATAAAAGAAAAAGACATACGGATATTAATAGATAATATAGTGTTTGTTCATTATCAAATAGGGTTTGATGTCGAATTAGGTGCGAAAAATATGATGTATTACGAATAAATAGTTGAATTGTCCCACATTAAAAGATTATCATAAGGTGAAGTGATCCTATGATTATAAATAAGAGTCATCATTTGAACTTAGGTATCAACACAAAATCTTTTRAATCTCTCAAGTATTGTCATAATACAAATAATAACATACAAATAATAAACACGTAAATATTTATAAAGACGATTATATATTAGTGATATTATCATATGTTTACTTTAAGAAAAAACTATGAAAATATTATAATAAGATTCATGGTAAAAAAAATGTTATCATTAAAATATATATTTCATATAATTTGCACATATTAAAAATTGTGTACATCTTAGTATGTTATGCCTCACATTGAAAAATAATTTAAGTGTGGTGAATACGTATATATAATAAAAGAGTCCCACATCGGAAGATTAGCATAAGATGGGATGATGCTATGATTATAAATATGAGGCATTATTGGAACTTTGGTATCAATCCAAAATATTTTGAGTCTCTTCAGTATGTCTTAGAAAGCTTTTAAGAGTGTGTATCAATCCACAATATGATATATATTTTATATGTTATATTGAAATGATGTTTATAACTTTTATTTTTATTTGGTAAAAAAAGTACTGTAAAAAAATTATGAAAATTATATAATTCGATTTATAGTAAAAACAATGCTATCATTAGAGTATAGATTTCATATCATTTGCACATATTTTAATTATGATAAAAAATAGAAAAAAAACGTACGAATATTAATAGATAGTATAATATTTGCTCATTTTTAAACCGGGTTTGATGTCGAATTAGGTGGGAAAAATATTGTATACTTCTAAGTATATTATTTGTCCCACATTGAAAAATAATGTAGGTGTGATGAATATATACTACGTATAAATAGTTGAATTGTCTCACATCAACAAATTATCATATGGTTGGGTTATCCCATGACTATAATAAATAAGAGTATCGTTGAACTTCGGTATCAATCCAAAAAATTTGAGTCTCTCAAGTATTGTCTTGAGAGCTCTTATAAGAGTACGTCAGTTACAACAATAACATACAAATATTAATCTTTACAACCTTTTTTTTCATCTATAAAATGTGTTATCTTTTATTTTTTTTTTGAAAAAGATATTATAATCATATGTAAACAAAATTAGACATAAGATGCAAAATTATAACTAAGATAATTACCCCGTTGCAACGCACGGGTGTCAAACTAGTCGTTATTATTAAAATTGACAGAATAGATAAATATCTAAACTTAAATGCACAAAATATAGTCTAAAAAAACCAATTATATACATACAATAATTACTATAAAGATACAATTTATATTGAGAATCTAATAACATTATAAATTTTTGGAAATTTTCGATATAAATATATTAGGTGTTGTATTAGATATGAGTTTTGTAATTTAAATGAATGTAACAATGAAATGATATGAAATTAATTAAATAAAGTTAAAGAACATGGGGTCCCATACCAAAAAAAAAAAAAAAAAAAAAACCAATCAAAACAATTTAAATGACTCAGCTTTTATACTATTTAGATTAATCCAATATCCAATCAAAGCGTTATGCTTGTGACAAGCACTATCCGTCACAAGCTGAAAACGGATAGTATCCCTCTCACAACAAGACAAGTGGGTAGGGAAATGGAGCACTCTATGGTTGATGCCACTTACATATTGTAAGAGGGCACTATCCGGATAGTGTCCGTCTTCAATGAGAATTTGTGATATCCAATATCCAATATCGAATAGAGTAAAAGCCTGAGCATAATAAGAATTTATTATTATTATTATTATTATTATATTAATGTTTTGATCTTATTTTGATAACTCAATAATTTGCAACGAAAATTAAGATATTCGAATATACATAACTTTTAGACTAGTCCTGGAGATGAATGATAAATGGATTACCTACTTCAAAAATTTCTACTTATTTGGTGTCTTCTTGTTTAGTAATGGAGGCAATTGTCGAGAGCCCTAGGCTAGTAAGCCCACGCCTGTACAAAGTAGATCGTTTAGCCTCGCACACCAACGAGGCTGCGAAACAAAGTCATTTTTTACCTCGGTTTAATGGCGACTACATTGAGAAAAGGGTTGCTATATAAAAACGATCATTAGCATACTCGTCTCATTTTATGAGATGGACTAATGTTAGATGAGGATTTTAGTAATTCATACGGTAATACTTTTTTCATTCGCATTAGCAGTTACATTTTGGTTTGTAGCCGAATGAGAGACAAAAAGCAATGTAAAAAAATATCAAGTCGATTGTAAATCCGTATCACACATACTTTATGATGGGACAAAATACTTCGGTTCAAAATGCTGCAATCAAACATAACCCAAAGACTCTTGTGCTTAAGTTTTTGGCTAGAATTTCGACTAATTTGATCAAAGTTATGCCTAGTTCGACTCCAATTATGCTAAATTTGGCCGAAATTTTGGATAAAGTTTTGACCAATTATGCCGAAATTTTGGCTCAACTGGGTGAAATTTTGTGCGACTGGACTTGAAATTGCAATTTCGTAGTTTTGGATAATTAAGAAATAAAAATTAGTAGGCAATTTTCGACTAAATTTCCCCCCTTTTTTGGCAGAACCTGTTATCATGAGGTCATACTGAATTAATTCTGGATTAGCAAGCTCGACAAAATAGGTTGCGATTCAGAATCAATACTCCCTCCGATTCTAATGGGACAGTATAAAAGTTTAAGGTAAAATAAAAGTTTCTTCGACTGTATCGAAGCATGGATCTAATTTAACATTGTTGAAATCGCTTCAAAAAAGCATCCTTCAAAGTTCAACCCAGTTTCCTTTAGAGTTTATACATCTACAATTACAAGAAACGAAACTACTATGTGTACCTAAAACCCATGTCCATCTCACGTCCATACATAGCTCGGCTAGGATTACCGGCTGCAAAAGGGTGGATTGGCATTGGAGCTTCCCGTGATTCCATCTCAGCGAGTCTCTGGAATGCATCTGGGCGATTGTTAACGACTCCAAGCTCAGGACCTGATATCAGCGAAGCAACGACAGCTGAGTAATGTTTTAGAATTAGAAAAAAGATAAATTAAGCATGCATGCGGGATCAGGGAATCAAGAAGTATTAAGCATGTTCATTATACATTAATGATGGGACTACTGCAAGTCGAGGATACTTTTATTAGTAGGTCGGAACTAGAACGAGGGCGTTATTGCCCTTCAGTTGTTGCCATAATACCATCAATTCATTCCGAATCCCCTCTCGAAGCTCTAAATTTTCAATATAGCTTGTGTTAGTGATTCTGGCCTTCTTACTTCCTCTAACCGACATTGAACTAATTCATTTTCGAAAAAGCCATCATTTGAGTTGCACCGGAATCCCAAGTTTAGGGACACATGTATTCCAACTTTCAACAGCCGTAAAAAAGTCATCTTGTGAAAGTAGGTCACTTCCTAACACTGTACCAGTATACATGCAAGAAGTACTGGACAAATTGTAGAATCAACCCTTGAATCAACCCTTTCCAACCTTCACAGTTCTATCAAATACGCTACACCCAGTTTCACCCAATTACTCCAATTTGCATTTTTAGTGCGAGAGGTATTATGGAAAATGAGGCTTATTGAGTAAATAGCTGGTGTTACTTCAATAGTCCACTTTAGGTGCATATCACTTGCCAACTCAGAGACCGGCTTTCAATACTTCATTACAAATCATAACATTAAATGCTTTCACAATATAGCCGTGCATCAGTTACTGACACTTGCAACCGTGACAGAGTAACACAACAAATATAAGTAGATAAAGACGTCAATCAGACTCTGACTGCCTAGATAAAGATGTCAATCAGACTCTTACTGCCTACTTTGTTAACATGCATTACAGAAACTTCGACAGCAGTCATATTAAACATAGCCAATATAGATAAAGCGTCAGAGATGAACATGTAAAGGAAAGCTTTACCTGATGGCATCATTCCAGGACCTCCAAAATTTGGCTGACGTTGACCAAATGGAAAAGCATGCATTGGGTTATGCTCCTGAACAAAACCAGCAGGAGTATGACTCAGATGAGGAGCCATGGGTGCTGCATTAGGAAATCCCCTAATTAGATGAGGTGGAGGATGATTGCCAGCCATATGCATCTGTTGTAACACTGGGGGAGGGATGGGATGATCAAAAGTGGCAAAACCGGCACTTGAATGTGGAAGCAAATTTTGGCGGTCCATATTGGTGGGAAATTGATGATGCATTGGAGCATCACGATGAATGACAGCATCTTGAGGTGTGAACTTCATATGAGGATCCAAATGAGGATGCGGGTCTAAAGGATGTAACCATGTTCTGCTGTGATTCATCGGAGGTGTATGGAGATGTGGAGAAGACGAGTGTATATGTTGATTTTGGTATGGAATTTCAGGCTTTCGCATATTGAAAGGGTCGTGTGAGAGCAATGGATCGTGCCCACCTACTATAGATCTTTCATCTTTCACAGCACCACCAAGAGCAGCTAATTTCTCCATAACATTACCCGAAGAATTCGACGACAAGGACCAGAGGTCAACATTACTTGAACCCGAATTAGGAGCCCAGCTAGAGTTCCCGGCATTTATCGGATCAACGAGTTTAATCAAGGTGTCTTCCTCTGGAAGCTTTACTCCAAAACCCCCGTTGAAACCACTAAATTTAGCATCAGCTTCATATGGCCGCCTTGAAAATTCCACATTCTCGCCAGTATCATTTGATGCCAGAATACTTCCTTCATGACTACTAACTCCATCTCCATTTTGACCCGAATTGATAGGGAAAAGCCCACCATCGGGAACATCCATTTGTCCAGAACCAACAGAATTTTTATGAGCAGAGTGCAGCTCTGTCATGAAGGCGGACCCGAATAACGTCTCTAGTGTCAAAGTCCTGTCTGAATGACTTAATTCTCGGACACCAGAGCTGTTTGTAGAACTTTCAGGTAAACTTGATTTACCCAGTTCCTGATTAATATCGGGTAGTTTTTCAGCCAGATCTGATACTGCATTACTTGAAGCCGTTCCTCCGTGAAGCAAGGAGAGAAGATGCTGCGAAGCTGAATTTTCAACATGAGTACTAGGAAGCCCTTCTTTCTTAAAATTGACCTCGTCTTTCTCAAAAGAATGAGTCTTTGAATTGTCTCCACCAATTTCCAAGAGCATTGACTGTTCTAGATCTTCACACGTGAGCACAGAAGCTTTTGGTACTGGGCCATTAATATTACCGGTTGAAGGACCTGCGTTGGACGTTTTTTGCCACACCTGAATCTCAGGGGTAGAAAGTGGTGCTGCAAGCACACTATTTAGCCCAACGTTTTTATCATTCTCTCCTCCAATAATTAATGAAAGCAGACTACTTGGCTTCTCCATTGATGATGTCCCCAGAGGTTTCTTATCTACAAGAGTGATAGCGAAAACAATGTCAGTACAAAAGTAACTAATGATAGTACATTCACTAACCACCAATGATCAACGATAAAGCTTACCTTCCTGGAACCAACTAGTAAACTTGGACTGCAATTTCTCAGGATTCCAAATATCATCTGGTTTTGGATCATCACCCTGATTGTAATTGCAGAAGATTTGGTTTTAAAAATACATGCCAAATGAACAGAATTAAAGCTCAAATTTGAATATAGAGAATAAAGAACATGTTCTTCTCTCTTAGGTCTTCACACGACACGACACAACACAGTCACAGAGAGGACCTAAATCGTAGAAAAACAAATATAAATAAATACAGAGCCTTCAGCTAATAGTCTAATACAATGGTAAACGAAATAAACTATAGGTTAGGCAGACATAAAACTAATGATCATACTTCAACAACAGGTCCAATACGCATTCTAAGGAAGAAGTTGTGGTCTAAAAAAATCCCATTCGAAAGTGAAACACAGTGACCTATTATACAAGACAAAGAAAGAGTGGGAAACAAGCAGACATCCTGACGTGATTGAAAAGCCAGACACTGAATTTTTCTCTCAAACACTCATTTTCATAGGTATCAGAAAGATAACTTCAAGAACTCAGTAGCACAATAGACACTCAACAAACAAACAAGGGAGGAGGGAAAAGAAGTTCTGTACACCTAGACTCAGTCTGAGGCACAAATTACTCGTATAAAATCAAGGTTAAGCCATTTAGTAATATAAGATTATCTAGCCAAACAAAGAGCTGACTGGAGCCATATAGGCACTCTTACCTGTAGATTGTTAGAAGTACCCTCAGAGCTAGTGGTTAAACTATTGCCAAACAGCGTGTCTAAAATGGACGTTGAACGAACAGGCTCGCCCAGCATTTTAAGCCCACTGATCTCAGAATCAATCGCCAGGCTTTCAACATTCTCAACTATGTCAGTTACAAAAGGAAGACTCGAAGCTCTAGTTTGCTCAATGTCTTGAAATATTGATGATAAGCCATTTCTTGTATTAAGATTAGATGAGCTGTTCATCCCACCTAATCCGTCACTGGAAACTATTTCTTGAGTCCTGTTTTTCACATTTTGATGAGTATGTTCTATTTCAGAGTTTTCAACCTACAGCAGAAGTGGACAAAATAGGGCTTAATAAATCAATTATATCATTAGTGCCCCCACAATGTATTCCATATGAAAAAAATATTCAGATGCTACAATCACCAAATGATAACATAAATGATGCAGGAAAAAAAGTGAGGCGGAAATTCTAAGAGACTTCATGATGCGTAATTGCGTATGCAAATGCATGGGACAGCCGAAAGAATTAATTTCTTGATTAAGATACGCATAATTCATACAATCTAGAATGAGTAGAATCAAAGAGCAAAATATGGAATAAGGAATATGAGACTCATAGTTAACATTGTTACACAACACCAACAGTACCCAAGTGTTGCACGCCGCCTATGGTGGGGCAAAAGGGTCGGAGTACACAGCCTTACAGTGAACGACCTATAAATAGAATTGCATCATAAATTGCATTATATGACAGCCACTTTACAGCTCAAATTGTAAGAAGCGCTAGTTCAGTTTTTTGGTCAGTAGTGTAAAAGATGTCACATTAAAAATTCCACGCTTCACTTCTAACCAATAGGAGATTGTTACAATACATTTATATGTCAACCGAAAGGACATAAGTGTATTCCACTATGCATACATGAAACAACATCAATACCATTTGAAAGACTAGGCTACGACCATAATTTTTCATGTGAATTTTATCGTAAGAGGGAAGCTATCAACGGCATCATTGACAACATCAGCAATACTATTTGTTATGATCTCAGTCGACACCCTGACTTCTAGTTGTTGGGTGTAGTTTTAGCCACTATGACGGCTATCTTACTAAAGTACATTACCAGAAGATAACCAATAGTCAAAACTAGGAAAAGGAAAAATCAGACATAACGGGAAGGGTAAGGGAGTATTTACCTGCAATGCACCAGCAGACACATTAGACTTCAATGTAGAGCTTTTATCAACAACACTGCTCACAAAACCCGGTGGCACAAGGGGTCTGATTGGGGGCGCTTGTGAGGAAACAGAGGGCTTGCTTGCATCACAAAGTGGAACTTCTTTCGAAACTTTATTCAAGTCATTTGAGATTTTACTATCAGTAGTATTTTCCATCAGTTCGACCATTTCGGAAAAAGGATCCTTCGGCTTGCCAGGATTTAATTTCTGATTCTCTTGAAAAGCTTTATGGTGCTCCTTCCTCATAAGTTCAAATTCAGCTGAATGAAAAGGTAATAAATCAAACTCTAAAAATCTTAGGGCTGATATATTATATATAAGACAAAAAGTAAGGTGGAACTTCTAACAATCTAAACCTAAAATCTGCGAAACTGGTTTACCTCTTCGCTTCTGTTCCTCTTCAACTCTATCCTCAGCATTACTATCAGATGAGCCAAACGTCTCATCATTAAACGAGTCCTTAGTTTCCCTCCGAGAATAAGGACCTGCCTGGAGAAGCACGCATAATAAGCACAAATTACATATGTTTAATATCAAGTGAAAGATGATAACTAATTAGAAGATTTGCATTGTGAGCTCACATACTTTGGCGTTGACCCTTACTAAGATCAACCAACAATGACGACAACAACAACAACAACAACAACAACATTAAACTAATGCCTAAGGGCTACCGCCTACATTCATCGACACTTCATATAGGCTCATGTACCACAGGACACTGGTAGGACACTCTGAGACTTCATTTTAGACCCAAAACTTGACAATTTTTCATAAAATAGCCGAGTCTGACTACCGGGTACGTACCCGTGTCCGAATCTTCGAACCGAGTCTGAGTAACATAGGCTGACGCAAATGGCGGGCTAAAGGGTTAGATGTAAGCAGTGTTACCATGCGATAACAACATGATTAGTTTGTAACCGAATTCCGGCAAACGAATTAAATCAAAAATCAAGCTATTTAAAGATTACCGAGATGAATAAAGGCCAAAAACCTTACCTTATACGGACGCGGAGGGTTATATGGCTCATTGCTCTTGCTAAGCTGAAGGTTCTCAGTAGGACGAAACCTTGGGAGTGCACTGCCAGCTGCATATCCAGGTGGTCTAGTTAATGAACCACTTCCAAGCAATCCATCATGTTCAGGGTTCTGCCAGGTTCTCCTTCCTTGGTTTCCATAACGCCTTCCGGACTCTAATTGAATAAGAGTATTAAATTGCATAATCCTAGAACTTACTCCAAATTCAAACAAATATAGTCATAACGCAAAATTTATCCATGTATCGAAAGATAACGGCAACTATAATCATAACAAAAAATTGATCTACGTATCAGAAGATAAAGGCTAGAAGATTAACACCATGGTATCCCTCTTATTGCATACAGTTCAGTCCTCTACCTCATGCCACACCAGACAAATCATATCATTCATCATATTTATATGATTCACATTATCCCGATTCCAGTATTCTGCCCGAATTTTTCAGATTTTAACATAAAATCTTTTTTCGACTTCTGAGGCCTTCACAATTTAAAATCCCCACTTCCTGATGTATA
>VHZZ01001103.1:77980-121776 GCA_009801015.1 Silene noctiflora | reverse complement strand
TATATCTTTATATCTCTTACTCCACATAACTAATTGGTCAATGCACAAAATCATTCTGACTGATAAAGTACCGCAAAAACAAAAGCAGCACGAGGTAAGAAAACAACGGGTGTCAAGCAAACCGGAAAGTGTCATTTGCAACTAACAAGAAAAGCATTAACCACTGGAACAAAACACCGCATACCTGAATGAGTTGAATCTGAATCACCCTCATTTTTCCCACTCGAACGACTGTCCCACCTTTGAATCCCTCTAGAATAGGTACCTGAGTCCCCTCTAGCTGGCGGTGATGATCCATAATCAGTTCGTCTGAAACCTTGTAAAGGTGAACTTCCTAAAGTTCTAGGTCGGTCTTGAGGGCCACCGTAAGATGTATCACGGAATTCACTGATCCACCATGATCCCCGGATTAATAATGCAGAAAAATGAAATAAAAATCCAAACTAAGGGGATTGTCAGTTGTCAACCAATAATCTTCACAACTCGAAAAATGAGTCTATTACCTTAAAAGTGACTCATCAAAACCATCGGGTAGCTTCTTACAAACTTCAAGCTCACTCAATGATAAAAGAAACTCTTTCGTATACGATCTTGATGGCTTCCTGCAGGCGCAAACCAAGTGACAAACCATCTAGATCAACAAACACAAACATCACAAGATGAACTGATAAATCAACAACGACGAATAAATGTAACCAATTACTTTGAACGTTCTATGCTTGAAACATCCTCCGGCTGCACCACCGTGACCTGCTCTTCAATTTCAGCACTCATGCTCGAGAACAGAAGTGATAAACTTCAATTATATACACAATACCAATCAACCAAATCCTAACCCTCAATCAAATGCACCTCTCGAAACTGAACCCCCGCATTCGTAAACACTGTTCCAATCCCAAATTCTCGATTGCACAATACCCTTCCAGCCGGCCTTCCCTTTTGCACGGAAGTTCAAACCTTTTTACTCCCAATTCTACTCAGCAAGCATAAAAACGTGGAATTTCAAACGAGACTCGCCGCAAAAACCTAAAAAACCATCACCACAGCACACTGATATCAAATTTCATCAGAACAATACCCAATTCGATGTCTTATCAATCAAACCCTAAACACTCAAATTCATTACTTCATCCCACTTCATGATCTACTCCAATCCCAAATCACACAACAACAAACCCTAGAATCTCCTTTCAATTCAGCTCAACACAATCAATCATACACACACAAAAACTCAATCAAATCCCAAAAATTCAACGCACACAACAAACAAAATCAAATCTTTTCACAAACCCACATCAAATTCCACAATTTCAAACCTAAATCCAAACGTAATTGAAAATTAAGCAAAGAAAACACAAATTCTAGGGTTTTGCATAGTGTAAATTTCTTCCCCAAATATACATTTTTAAGCAAATATTACAATGATTAGTGCTTCAAATGTTTATAAAATTGGAATATAGAGTAAAAATCGATTGTAAAAATAATGAAGTACCTGAAGAAATCAAAAGATTTGTTCGATCTTCATAGTTTTTTGTGTTGTTCAATTGGGTTTTCTTACCTCACGTATTTTGGGATCGTTTGGAAGCGGAAGAAGTCAGGAAATGGGGTCTCTTCTTTTGTTTGGGAATTTGGATTTGCTGATTAATTCAACAAACTTGCTTTAAATTATTAATTGTTAATTAATTATCGAGTTAAATATGTAAAGGGTTAACCAATAAAAACAAATTATTAGAGATTGTCAAACTAATAGGCCAAAAGGATTATATATACCATCTCTAATATATATATACAACTCTGTCCGATGTTAAATTTGGGTTCGAGTTCGAGTCAGTTTGGATTGGGTCATTTTTTTATCTGATCATCTTGGTTAATTAATGTCTTGGGGTAGATCAGGTTTGAATCGGATTATTTTAGGCGTGAATATTGTCGGTTGTTTTATCTTGCCAACACGAACAAAAGTTCTACAAGAATATGTAACGTACGGATTGATGCTCGACGGAAATGCGCCAAGAATCAGGACTTGTGTGTGGCGATCGGCTATGGGTTCGTACCGTTTTCTTTCTCGTCCTTGGGGGAGTTGGAGGTGGATGCTATTGCCTTGCTCAAGCGGATTCAGAATTTTTCTGTGTCTCAAGCTGCTGGGGCCTGTGCTACTGCTTTTATTTTTACTCGACCTAGCTTTGCTATAGCTAAGGGGTGAGAGCCCCTATAGTATCTCGATTGTCCACTAATTTCTTGTAAACTTTGTTTTGATTTCTCAATAAAAGTTTTTTTAATAATAATAATAATAATAAGGGTTTTGATATATACAACCCACTGGGTTCTATTTAAGCATTTAATATCTTCCATATTTGATATTAAGTTAGAAATTCAAGACTAAGGTGCTGTTTGGCCAAACTTTAGAAGTGCTTTTGTAAATGAAAAAGTAGAAATTAGGCCACACACTATTTTTTAGGTAGTTTAAAACTACTTTTTAAAAGTCATAAACTACATTTTAAGCCACTAGGAGTAGAAGTAGCAAATTGATGTTTCTATTTCTACTTCTAACTTTTTTTGTATTCGTAAGATTCTATTACATGCCAAAAATAATATTTGAGTAACTATTCATAATATTTCCAWTTCCGTCACTATAAATTTCATTAAAATGATAATATTTGGGATATATGTGATATTCTTAAAAAGCAAAACAAAAATTGTTCACTAATTGGCCAAACGTATCAAACAATGAAAAAACAACTTTTTTAAAAATTTGGCCAAACACTTGCAATTTTCTATAAAAGTAGTTTATGAAAAAGTTATTTTGAAAACGAAAAACTCTTTTATAAAAGCAAGGTCAAACACCCCCTAAATTATACACAACCCAATGCAATTAATGCATATATTAAGAACTTCTTTCTATATTTAGTACCTTAAATACAACTCAGTGGATTGTATATATCAAAACCCTAATAATAATAATAATAATAATAATAATAATAATAATAATAATATGTTTTTGATTTTCCTTTTCAAACTAGTACTCCGCATGAAAAAACATTTTTTCCCGAATTTTAACATACACAAATTCTCAGATACACAAATTCCAATATTGTAACTATAGTCTTGCACCGTACGGGGAGTACTATTTACTGATTCGCTAAACCGCCTCGATTATTAATTTTTCCTGCTCTTTACCAAATTAGAAACCCCATAAGTATAAACTCATCTTTATAATGAAAGTATAAACTCATTTTTATCGATATTAAATGAAATACTAACTAATCATGTTAATCCTTCCTCGTATACATTTTCAAAATACTCCAAAAGAATACACCTCAGATAATCCATTCGCGGTATGGTCAAGAACTCTATAGCTACAATATTGAAATAAATTACTAAGAATTTATTGTGAAATTTTCGTACTTAACAACAGATAGTTCGGGCAGATTATACCATTGCTACATATGCATATGACCGTTTAAGGGAGACCAACTATATAACGGTTATTTAGTTATGTATTTTAACTTATGTGGCCACAGGATAAAGTTGTTGCATTCCTTGTATGAAATGTAAGCTTTAAGATAAGTGCAAAGTTTTACAATCAGCTTGGTAAGATGCATTTAGACAGCAATTTTCTCATATGTAACTGTCGACGAGTTGCAGTAGAGAAAAAGGGTAAACAAACTGATTATGGCTCCAACACGGACAAGCTTAAGATCAACCCGAAAACTTCAGCTTAGAGTCGGCCTATCAATTGAAGCACAAGCTTGGCAATAAGCTCGTGAAACCATAAAAATCATAGCTTAACTTACCAACACGACCAAAATGTTTCACATCACTATTCAAAAAAGAGGATAACCGGCAAAATGTGGCGCTTGAGAAATAATGGCATTTTGGCATGGATATGAGTTCAAAGGAGTGGAAAAGAAACTGTTGGCTTGCAACCTTTTATGCCATTATCGGTTCTATATGGGAGATGAGAAACGTCATTGTCTTCAAAGGGAGTTACGCTGATAGGGGATTACCGGTGAGGAAAATACTTACGAAAGTTGGGCTTTGAACGCAAAGGGTGGAAAGATAGGTTAATTTTTTCAACTTTAGACTCGAGAATCTGGTTAGAAATCAAAATATGGAAGATGGTTGGAATCAGAAGAGTTGCATCAAGGAAGTTCATGCTCATCAGGATGAAGGGCGAGCTGATATTTTTGTTTTTTGTTTTTTGGTTTTTGGATGAGAGTAATTTCGTGTCTTTTGCTGGACACTACACGCTGTAGGTCGTTGGCATTTCAACTCAATATTCTTGTGAAAATCTAAGACCGGTCACAGGTATCTGACTGAGATGATGTTGCGCCCATTTCCTTCAATATTACTCCGAAATTCCCTGCCCACACTCAATTACTAATACAGAAATAATTCCGAGGCACAGCCAAATACCACAGCACAACACTGATGAAATTTGAGGTAAAGGCCGTGTTGAAATGAGAAATGTGAAAAATAGAGTGGTAAATTGCATGCAACCAATGTGACAGGTTTACCATCAATCAAGCCAACGTAGAATTCCATCATCCTCTCCTACAGTAGCCAGCACCTCGATTCGTACATCCAGAGCAGCCTGCAAATGTCAATGGAAAAAATGAGATGATTTAAAACTCTAAGTCGGATGGTTCATTTAAAATTGGGAGCTAGAGCTGCCTAAAACGATTGATATATACTGTATACTGTATAATTTAAAAGGTAACTAAAATACATCCAATATGAGAGGGAATTGCGGGAGCAGGCCTTAAGAACAGTCAAACAAGCGTCTAGGCTTTAAAGTTTCCACATTACAAGAACGAGAATATACGGTTCTTTACCAATAAAAAGTACCAAGCATGATAACAAATACGACAATTACTTGTATTCCTACACATTATCATAATTCATAACAGAACTAACAAGTTGTAAGTTATCTATTTCTCAACAAAACTCAAGTACTTAAAAAATAGAAAAATAAGGGGACACTTGCCTGAGTATTTCTACAATTGACCAGTCTGCACTCCTCCACAGGACCTTCTAGTGACCAACCCTCCCATACGTCGAAGCTGTGACTGGCAAACACAAATTCCATCTTTCTATTTATCTGCAACATGGAAAGAAGAAAATAAGAAATTCAAAAGGCAAAATAAGATGACAACCAACCACTAAAAAAAGATCATTTTTGAACGAAGTAGCCAGGAAAGCTCCCAACTTCTAATCATATTCACCAATCCTAAGCCTTCCAGCTATAACAAATCTAAGTGAAACATTTTACGATCATTATTACCAATTAAGGGGAAAATAGGCGAGCAAGATGCAACCCTAGTAAGAGAGAAAAAAATGGGCAAAAGCAAGAAACATAATCAACGGCCAGGAAGTCATCGCAAATAGCCTGGGAGCTGACAAGCTACCTCAAATTCTTTCAGCAACTCACAAAAACCAATCAAACTGACAGATCAGAACACAGTCCTGAACAGAGAATCTGATCGAGTGAAGGAACACTGAACTAACCTGCAAAAACTTTCCACCTGCTGCAAGAGATCGCAGACCAATTGTGCCCTGGAAAATACAGACATAATAATCTCATTAACACGATTACAGGACACAATAAAAGTTCGCTGCAAAGAGCTAATCAATCAATAAAAAATTTGATACGGAAGAAAGCTTCAACAATCTGAACAAACCTTGCTTTCAAAAACAACGAGAAACTGAGCAGCAGGATCTCTTTTGGTTACATCAGATATAGTATCAAGGAACCAACCACCACCTTTAACCCTTTGTCTTGAAACATGCAATAAACAATGCTCCCTAGCATGTAAAGCTATAATACAACCGTCTCTGAGCAGCTCCAGTGACTTTCTATTAACACTCTTGCCTGATTTCTGCAACACGTCAGATGACGATTCTTGCACCAGTTCCTTAGGTGTTTTTCTACTTCTTGACCCCTCAGGAGAAGCTCCACGTGAACCAGAACTTCGAATCTGCTCAGTGCCACTCATAGCAGTGTCATCTTCCTGTTGTGAAGTACTCTCTCTCTCCAAGGCATCCTCTAGTTTCTGTTGGGACTTCTGGCGAGCATGTCTTTTTTTAGCCTTCTTACTTGATCGACTTCTCTTCCCTTCGGATCTAGCAGAATTATCTAGATGATTGCTAGGAGAATCTAATTGTCCAGGCCCTTTTCTCTGAGAACTTTCAGGAGCAGAACTCTCAATTGCCAGCTGCTCAACAACAGGACTCTGTATCATTCTTTGTTGATCAGAATGCTCATTTTCATTGGTTATATCACTTTCTTCCTCCTCATCTGATACGGCATCAATTGGAACAACTCCGTCCAGGAAGTACGTTTGCAATATAGAAATTGCCTTCTCTCTTATCTCCATCCACACTTCTTCACTATAATCTGCACTTCGTGGAAGCACAAGAACATTCGGCATCTCCCTGACCTGAAGCAACATCATGACAAATTGGTGATTTAGTCGTCAATGTTGCTTCAAAATAACCTAGCTATTTGACTGCCACAGATGACCTTACATGCTGACACAGCAATTCAATGAGCAGCTAAGCAGCATATAGCAAATTCACTCATAGGCAAATACGGAGTGTTTCATTAAATAATAATATAACCCCAGCTAACTAAAACAGCCATATTATTGCATCATGAGTATGCCATTATAGCTATGGCTATGCCTAGTGATATTCGGCGGCTCATAGTCACATATGGCCCAACTATCAAGCATAGATCTCAGGATTATCCCACATGGCAGATGTTTACATATGGAATGGATAGTAACATACTCATCCATAATGGCCATATCCCATTTGAACACCACGGAGCAAGAAACAAGAAAGAACCAGTCAGCCTTTCATATTATTATCCTATTATCATATAGCAAATAGTGTAACAACACCTCAAGTGTCTCAAAACCTCCCGACCCGTCTATATGGGATGAGGGGGGAGGTGGCATGATACTAAGATGTACACAACCTTGCCTCGACACAAAAACTATTTCTGGATGATCCACAAACTACTATTATTTGATGTCAAAAGAGTGGAAAAAAACCCAAAATATCACTGAAAATAATAATATTCAACACTTGCCAACATACCCAAGCTTCCATCCATTGTGGGCCCTCAGCGCCATCCAATGCACAGCCAGCAAGGATGCCATCAATTAAGAGCTGTTTCACAGCACAATCATCTAATAGCTGACTGCTTCCAGTGTTAACCAAATACGCCCCTGCAGGAATGGTGATGCTATGGTCTTGAAAAAACAAAAGGCAACGGCAATCATTTGCTAACTAATTCATAGGTGGTTAAATAAAAGATACCTGGCTTTATATGCTGCAAGCATTCAGAATTTATGATCTGGACAGTCTCATCAGTCAAAGCACAATGTAGAGAGATCACATCACTAGCGGCCATTAAATCGTTAAGCGTCTCCATTCTCCTAGCAGCAGGAGGGAATGTTGCAGAGGATCTGCTCATTTGTTCCTGTCAGAAAAAGAGAACAATCATTATTACCAAGTGATAAATTCCAGCATCAGCTAAAATAAGAAACATAAAGATAAGGCTTCCCCAAATACAATCCCAGGGAGAAGATCAAAAGGGTTCTGCAAGGACTAATCCCAAAACATACCGCATAAAGCACAAAAATCAGTTTGTAGTGCCACATCAGAAATGTACTGATGTACCACATGAAAAGATAACATGTACTAAAATGTGATCACGGGCGGACCAGGAATCGAACGTACCTTGGGCTAGATTTAAAGATAGTTTTAGCGATAATTCGAGTAGTTGTTTAATTAAATATAATGACTTTTATTTGTACAAAAATTAGCAAAAAAAACCATTTTTTTCTCAAAATTTTGTATATACTTCACTGGATGAGTCAATATAACTTATAACAAATTTTGGCATGATGAAGTTAATACAAAATCCGAATGACTTAGGTACAAGCCCAACTACGAGTATTTTAGTTACATTTAATTGGCCCACAAACTCTTCAGTAAAGGGTAACAATGCAATGAACTCCCTTATGAAGAATCGATCCCAGAACCTCCCGTTCAATAGTCACCAACTTAACCGCTGAACTACCTTCCTCTCACTGTATTTTCCACGTAGAAATTTTCAATTGTCAAAAGCTCTCGGCTATAGCCCATATAGCGAACATCTGGGTCCGCCCTGGAATGTGATGGAAATGCAAAGAACCGGTTTCGAAATTGTTAAAGTCCAAACAACCCAATATGTCCAAACCTTTACCGATCATGTGTCCGAAGCAATGCCAACTTTCCCTGATCCATGGACCATGTTAAACAGTTAATTGATAATCTGGGTCCTGGGATACTGTCCCGCATTTGACTTACTGAAGATCAGTACGGAGTATTTTTCAACTATATTACAAGCTACCAGAAAGATAGTGGAGGCTTCTAAAGTCACAACCCTCATACATAACAAGTTCCACTCCACAAATATTCCACTCAGTCTACATCTCATCCACTCCTAAATTCTAGTGACATCTCATCCACCATCGTCTAGACAGAACTTGATGGTTAGGTCACCATCCGAAGCATCATCTACCAAACCCACAGCATGGCACTAAAACGTTTCGCTCACCCACTCAGGCACTCAGGCATGTCTGTATCAACTTCAAAAGAAACTGAGAGAATAAGACAAAAATTGAAATAACCGCATACGATCCCTAAGATTACTGCTGGGTCGTCACAATTCTTTCACAAACGCACAGATTGGATATGTTCCGGACAACAAAATGCTAATAAATTAACTATACGTTGAAGATGAGTACAACGAAAACACTACTGAAACTACGATCTAATGAACTGAAAAAAAAATCACATGAGAGAAATTAAACAGTCAAGCTTCACATTCAGCTATTTTTTGCATCATGCTCGAAACATGAAACAACAAACTATCGACAACTCAACTGAGAGACAACCAAATTCAGTATCTGATGATCATCAAAGAGAACCTTTTATATCACGTTCCTCTCCACTAGAATAACATCCAATAAGCCATAAATCATGTGACTAAATACAAACCCTCCAGGAGTTCGGAACATCAAAATAAGAAACTGAATCCAACATTTGACTCGCATGTGCTTTGGGTGAAACATAAACTCCAAACTAGCAAATAATTCATCAAAAGCTGACGAAATGCAGTACTTCATGACTCATGAGCATCATAGCTTCACATTTAACTCTAATTACTCCAAAACCAACTTTAATACCTTCTCTATTCTGCACATGTAAGGTTTTGCAAGTATGAATGTTCAATTCCTAATTATTGATTCTTATACAAGCACAACCTGGAGATATTCTGTATTGGGGGAAGTACAAAAAAAAAATGTATCTGATGAATATCAAAGCAACAATCGTCTATAAAATAAACCCAAACTAGCCAACAGTCTGATGAGCATCAAATATACTCGTATAAAATTATAGCTTCACATTTTACTCTAATTGAGATCCCAAATCAGCTTCTCCGAGTTCTCTCTCTAATTCACAAATTCCCTCCCTATTTTAACCGTGCAAGACAAGTACCATATTCAACTTCCACACCATAATTCCTCTATTAATGCGAAAGTAGAAGGTAACCAATGGAGTAAGTTGTAGTTTAACACAAAATCAAAATCAACGAAAAACCTTAGCAAAGAGTACCTTATGAACATCAAAATAAAGCACATTTGATCTTAAACGGTAAACTCCTAGACTAATAGCTTACATTTTACTCTAGTTGCTCCAAAATCAACTACTCTCTCGAACTCACAATTCCTTTCGTATTTTCAAACACGACAAGCTCTAGTGCCTAACAAAACGACAAGCTCCTATACCAAATTACAGCATAACATTTTACTCTAATAGCTCCAACTTCAACACTTAATCAGTCTAATTCACTACTTCCTTTCTTATTTTCAAACACCGTGCTCAAGTTCTACATCACAATTCTTCTACAAGTACGAAAGTACTCCCTTAATTTCATTCATTTGTTCATCTTTGATTCAAATACTCCGCACAACTTATAAAAGAGGTATGGGAATCAAGAAAAACACTCGAAAATTATACTCTAATTGCACATTCATCCTAAACGACTAGCTCTTAGACCGAATTATACTCTAATTGCTCCAAAATCAACTTAATCAGTCTAATTCACAAGTTTCTTTCGTATTTCAAAAATATAGTACTCCACTACTACTTCACAATTCTTCTATAAACACAAAGAATAAAAAAGGTAAACAAACAATTGAGACGGAATCAAAAAAGCCGATAAACACTCGAAAAAATACCTGAGAAACATCAAAATAAAGCACATTCATCTTAAACGACAAACTCCGCAACGCCAAACACTTCGCAGAAGCAGATCTACCAACAATCCCAAGCACAAGACCCCGGCACCGTCTCATCCCCCTACAAAGCGGTTGAACCGAACCTAACCAACCCGAAGACGACAACGAATGCCTCGACAACAAATGCGTCCGTCTCAAAAGCCCCAAAATCAACGCCATAACAGTATCCGCAATCTCTTCCGCCCTGGAAACATCAACATGAACAAGTTTCAACCCTAAATCCGCAGCTAAAGCGGAATCGACAGCGCGGTCAGATGATCCGAGACATAAGATAAGTTGCCATGGACGTAACCGACGTTGCGCGGCGCGTGGGAGGAACGCAAGTGAGTGGAGTAACACCGCCGCCGCGGATTCGATTCGACCGGATGCGAGCCGGTTTAGACCGATGTTTTCGACGGTTGCAAGGCCGGTTAGGGTTGATTGTTCGAGCGTGTTGTCTTCGATGCAGTTTAGGGTTACGACGATTGGGAGCGGTGACGGTGACGGTGACTGTGGCGGTAACGGTGATGGTGGTGGTGGTTTGCGGTGGGGGTGTGAGGTAGAGGATGAGGATTTTGTCGTCATTTTTGGAGAAAAATAAAGTAACCACCGGTGAAGGTGGTGGTAATTGTGATTTATTACCGCAGGTGTGGATGTGAGAGTTTGAATGTTGGGAAGTGTGATAGTGAGTGGTGGGAGAGTTAGGAGTAGTGAGATTTTTGGTTGGTTAAAGGAGGGAGTCACGGAAACTACTTTGGTGTGATTGTCTGATTGATGTTCTTAATAACTTCTGGGTCTCTATGGTTCACTTCGGATTGGATCGGATCGTATCAGATCGTTTTATAAGTTTTGGTGGTAACGATTTGAGTCAGGTTAATAATTGATCAGTTGATATTCAAGTTGGAGTCTCTCAATCATTTAACACAAAAACTTCATAAAGACGGTCTCTCAATAAGTTATTGAGAGACCTCTCACATAATAGGGGAAGAAGTTATTTAAAATCTATTTTTCATCTTATATCTCCCACTAAATTAGTGGGGGACGGTCTCTCCGGAGACCTATTGATCATTTAATCACCTTTTATTAAAATATTTATGTTTTAAAAGATACGGATTATATGAAATGTAAACAAATGATTTAAACGGAAATAATAAACGCATTTTTGTTCGACCACTATTTGTTTTGTTGTAGCACTTATGGTGTAGACCTCAATCATATATTTGTGTTGTTTAAGGAAGGTTAATGGTTATGGTTAGCTTCCTTAGATAATCAGATGACCAAGTCATTTTAGGGTTCTAGACTTCTAGGCACTGGAGTAGTTATGCGATGGTTATGGTTAGCTTCCTCAGATAATCAATGACCAAGTCATTTTAGGGTTCTAGGCACTGGAGTAGTTATGTGATTGTCGAATGTCGAAAATTTTAAAACTTAGTTTAAATTTTCAGATATTTGCTAACTCCGCTAAGTATCAAATCTTTGCTAACTCCGCCTAAGTATCAAATCTTTGCTAACTCCGCTGGTGGTTTTTGTGGGCAAGAGTATGAAACTATGAATCCCTTGTCCATTTTATTAGTTTTATTATATTATATTTTTTGCATGATATCAGAAGAAACTTGCATATATTGTTAGAAAGTAAAACCGATCTTGGGACTTCAACCATCGGCTTAACCTTTTGATTGTGATGATTTCTTGACATGGTATTAGAGCCAGTGTGACCAAAAGGTAAATAAACGAAAGACGTTTATGTAAAACCGTTATACGATATTCGAGTGCATGCAAATTAGGATGATAAACATGGGTCTCTTCCAATTATAGATGTTTTAAGCATCAACATTATCAAATGCCCTTAAGAAAACACAGAAAATGTACAAAATGACAAGTGTCAGGTACAGAAGAGAAGGGTGTAATGAACAGAATTAAAGAGTAGGAGCTCTCTCAGCAGTTCCAGCAATAACAGTAAGCAAATTGTTGCCAAAAGGATCACTTAGATGAGCAGCTAAGTTTTCAACTGGACCTTGTCCTGTTACATATGCTTGAATGAAAAATCCCAACATTGAAAACATTGCTAGTCTTCCATTCTTGATCTCCTTCACCTTTAATAATGCTGCTTGATCTGGGTCATTTGCTAACCCTAATGGGTCGAATGGCCCTCCTGGGTGTAGCTTGTCTTCAAAGTCCTGCAACCATAATATTCAAAATGTCACGAGTTCGTCTTGTGTAAGACAGTTTTATATTATTGTAGTTGTAAAACGCACAACCTTGTTTAATTTGTGAGTAAAACTGGTTTTAAAGGATCCCGTTTGTGATAGTTATAACCTCTAAAGTTTTTTTTATGATTTATGAACAACACAAATTCTTGAATACCATGGAAATATCCTTCTTTAACAATAAAACAAGTTAAATAGATCTATGAGACAAAAAGTACAAATATTTGACTCTCATTTTACACTTAAGAGTTCAGACGGATATAGTCGTCTTAAACACAAATAGGACAATACATCCACATGTATATGAGCATCGTACATCCAATACAAATCTAATTGAGCTTATATGCAATTTTTTTGAGCTTTTAAAAATTTTGATTTACATTTTAATTTTTTAGGTGTTAAAAATAAAAATTTCTTGAGTTTATATGTATTATTTTTGAGTTTCAATATAATATTTTGAGTTAAATTTTTTTTATAAAGGCGTTCAGATTCTTTTCAATAAATCTCTTAAAATGTACATATAAGCTGAAATCTTTTGCTATAAAGCTCCAAATTTATACTATCAGATGTATACAATTGGTTGTATAATCCACTAATTGCGTCTTAAGGGAGACCAACTGCATCAGATAATGAACCATTTCAAAGATTAGTTAGCAGAGAAAGGTAGTCATACCAAACCATTGGTGATTCTGTAGTACTCAGCGCCACCAACAAGAACGACTTCGGCAACGACAGCTAAAATCAGGTTAATTGGAATCGGCTTCCCAAAGTAGTTTAGCGTGTTTCCGTCCAACAGCAATGCACCAGTCTACACATCAATAATCGGGAATGATAACGCCAAAGATCAAATATCCGAACCCTTTATACTATCAATCAATATGAGCCGGTATAAAAACAAGATGAAATAGGTATGAGTGTTGTTATAAACCTTGAACCAAACGGCTTCAGGGCCGCAGTTGGCTCCGAATTTGTTGAAAGCTTCGGGGATAATAAACCCGGCTGCTCCAAGCATTGCCCATCGAGCATGGATTAGCTCGAATGCACGATATCTGAAATGTTATCATGTACGTACGTACCATAAGACGCCTTAATTTTATAATTTACAACATTTTTTTATGTAAATTATTGATTTTAGATCAATAATAGGGTTTAAATATATAGCTTACTTAGCCAAATTCTCTGGTTTCTTTCCAAGACCAAAAGGATCATAACCATAGCTGCAACATTAACAACGGTAATCATTAATTAAAAAAGTTTTAGTTGAACAATTGTTAAGACGGAAGTATTGTATCCTATTAACAAATCTACATGAAAACGTTCGTCTATTGGTTAAAATAGATGTATTTGAAATAATAAGTCACGAGTTCGAATCTCACCAAGTCACTATTCTTCTTCATCTTCGATAGCAAAAATAATTATATCAAATAAACTTTTCCGACAATAGACGTTTTTTTATTCTTAATTTGAAATTTTTCGTCTCTTTTAGAACCGTAATAATTAAATAAAATAATATTTGATTACATAAAAATTAACTAGACACTCTATCGATTCTAGCTATGCCAATAAACGGATATATGCATGAAATAAAAGAATATTAAAAAAAGAAAGAAATAGTAGAAGCCATACTCTCCGGGTACTTCACCATTAAGATACTCCGGAATCTCAGACCGGTCCAAAAGACCATCAGGCAAGAAAATCCTCCGGTCCGGACCGTACCATTTAGCCAACTCATCATCAACCGGAGCAACAACAACCGCTTTCGCTTTCGGCGGAGCCTTCTTCTTACCACCAAACAAAGCCACTATCTTACCAGGGGAAGCAGCAACAACACCACTTCGAGACGATGACGTGGCATTTTTCAATTGGGTACCGAATATCTCCGACTTTCCCAAAAAAGTTGACGCCGCCATTGAAGCCATGACGCTTCCCCTCAAACTCGTGGTAATTTTATATTAATAAAATATTGGAGTGAGTAAGTTTTTTTTTTTTTTTTTTTGTTTTGGGAGATGGAAGTGTTGTGGAGTGTGGACTAAATGGGAAATTACGTGGATATGGGAGTGACACGTGGGATGGAGAATGGTGTGTTGTGATTGGTTGAGGGGTTGAGATGGGAATCTAATGGTTTCTTGGGATTGGCCATGTCAGATAACAGGGTTGTGACGTGGCGGTTGTGATAATGAGGGTCAGATTTTTGGATAGCTTGGGGATTGTGCTCCCTTTGTTTTGGATAACATCCCTTATCTCAGTTTCCCCTTACGTTTTCTTTTATCTTTATATATATGTAAATTTTTAAAGTCAATGTCAAGAGGGTTATTATCCGTCTAAAGCTGAAAACGAATAGTGGTTCTCTTACAAAATGCAACTGAGAGTATCCATTACTCACCCACCTTGCACTATCTACTTACAATTTGTGAAAGAGACACTATTTGTGAAATTTTTAATACAAATTCTCATTTGTGATGGCCGATATCCGTCGACGGGTCAAATAAAACCCACATTGGAGGATAAAAACAAGTTATTTGTGATTCCCTATGCATTCTATCTTTTATCTTATCTACCCATGTGGGTGGTACTTGACTCATCACAAGTTTGTGACGGATATATCCGTCACAAATGAGACCTATTGAATTTTTAATGGTATGATGTACAAATGGTCATCTTTCCCTTAACCTAGATTCGACTTGCCATCAACTTGGACCTTACATGCCCTTAAAGCTGAACCAGACAAGGGTTAAATATCCTCGAATTTCCCTAATTCAACATGATACTAACTAGGCTATCCCCCCAACTTCCCTAAGTTGATATGTTCCTCACCCAATTAACCCACCTCGCCCCTACAAGTGCCCATGTCAAGTCTTACAGTCTTTTAACTACAATTTCGAGTACTTAACTTCAAAAATCCATCAAGACCGTGCACCAACAAAGAAAAATCTCATTATTAAGACCTTTATTTGTGATTCCCTATGCAACAACTACAAAATAACATTTAGAAATTTTTCTTTTGAAATGAAAATCAAATCTTGCTTGTAGGCATGCTCTACTATGACAAAAAACTAATTCAGGATAAAATTAGAAAATGCCACCAATTTTGATTATCAGCTAATGCGATGAGTTAGAATTGAGACGATCTGATATGTGAGATAAATCCAAATATTTTTGTATTTTTGACTTAGTTTTAAAGTCAATGAGCTAATATCATACAAGAGATGGACTCATATACAATTCAAAGCGTCTTGCTTGTGACGGACATTATCCGTTACAAGTTGCAGACGGATAATGTCCTTTCACAATAAGACAAATGGAAAGGCAAGTGGGGGAGAAGTAGAGCACTCATGGATAGTGTCACTTGCATATTGTAAGAGGAGTACTATCCGTCTTCAGCTTGTGACGGATTTGTGTATACAATTTGTGATTCAAGCGTTTCTTATAATTATTTTACATCTACAATGACAAGTCCGTGATTCCTTTATGAAAAGTGAATCTGCCCGTCCAAATAGGGATACACAATTCATTGCCATCATGCTCACATATATCAAACGTATCGGATTTGAGTATCACCTGATAGCGTTTTACAATTCTTGATAATGCTCTTTATTTTAGTAGGTGTACCCAAGCACGGTTTTTCCAGAGCCAAGATCCTCTCCATTCTTTAAAAAAAATGGATGGTACATTTTCTTTCAACGGTCCAGATCATATTCTGGCATTATCCAACGACTCGAGATTACATATGAAAATAAAGAGATAAAGGTAAAAAAGAAATGTAGAGGATCCTTTCGTGTTTTTCGGAAAGAAAATAACACAAATAGTGTTAAGATAAGAACCATTGGGCTGGGCTACATGCATAGGGCTATAGACCAATATAGGGTGATGGGTTTATGCATGTAGGTTTACAAAAGACCCGATTTGATGGCAGTGTCATCTCATGAGGTCTTAAATGAGCCCATGGTTGTTGTTTAAGCCATCAAATTCAGCCTAAAAATAAAGCAAGACCTAAGGTCATTATTAAATCATTGCCAAATTTGACCCTATCAATTTTGAGAATCAAAATATCATCTATACTTGATACTTCATCATTTGGTAATCATTATTAGAAGATTATACATCTCCATGCATCTCTTAAGAAGTTCTTGCAAGACGGCTACTATCCGTCTTAAAGTGGGTATATCCATTTTCCACTCACTTGCATTTATGTGAGAGGCCACTATCCGTCTTAAGTTTAAGACACTTAAGACGGATAATGACCGTCTTAAATGAGAATTTGTGATCTTTATTAGTAAACTATGACGTATTATAGCTAGATTTACCATATACGAATTTTCAGCAACACCGCGTTTAAGCTACGAACCCTTCCAATGATGAACTACATACAATTGCAGCTTGAAATTACCTATTTCCCATATATCGACCAATAGAAAGAAAACTACTTATTTTCAAGCAAATAGCTTGGTAGAGTTACAGTAACTTTTAAGCGGATTGTAAATTTTCTACTCTAATGGTGAGCAACATGCTTGATTTTTTTTATTTTTATTTTAAATTGCAAGCATGTTCTTTTTGGAAAACATTAGAGATGCTCTAAAAACTTAAACGACACCGAAATGTGATCTTTTGCCAGACACATAAATGGTTTGTGTTAGATCAATCATCTCGGACAACTCGAATGTCCATTGGACTTAAAAAGTGGTTAGTGTACAAACTCTCTTATATCATGTGCTGAAATTCCGCTTTGTCAGATATTGAAAGTTATCAGGGTTTGGACCTATGACCTCTTGGTCACCAAGTTCTAATACCACGTTAGATGTATTATCTCAACCAAAACCTTAAGGTGGTATTAAGGGTCAGCTAACATATATGTATCCTATTAGTTTGTGTGATTAATTAGTCTAAGTTCTTTGTAATAAATAAACAAAAATCTTTATTTAAAACAGTTTTATACAAGTGTTTTTCTTAAATTAAAAGGTCTTATTTTTTTGGACTGAAATTGACTTGAATTGAACAAAACTTAACTGAACTGAACTTATATGTTGTACAAAATTGTACTAAAATGATCTGAATCAAACTAAATTTATAAGAACGGAAGTTAAGTACAAGAGAAAAAGGCCTAAGTCTTATTTTGCTTAAATAAATCCACTTAAATAACTTTCGCCAAATATTGTATATTTTTCATTGTTTTTACCTGATAAATTTAGAATATTTTATTATAACTATATTTACCTTCTTTATCAATCATCTAATCTGATATATCAAATGCATTACTAACCTTCAAAAATAAATGTCTAATGGAAACTTTATCGCAAAAACTTTAGAGACGGTCTCTCAATATCGTTAATGAGAAACCTCTCCCATGATGAGCGAGAGAATTATTTAATTTTAGATTTTTATGTTATGTCTTTTGATAATTTATTGGGAGACGGTCTCTCGACAGACCTACTGTTCCTACACCACAAATGAGTACAACTAACACCAAAACAATATGAAGAAAGAAAGAAGTAAAGAAGACGATAACGTAATAGAAAACATGGACAACAACAACAACAATGAAAGCATCAATGCATCAATTCTAATGAATCCAATTAATCAATTGTGCATTATTTTATAAGATATAAAGTATGAAAACAACTCCACAATTAACGGGAACTACTAGTCCATTATCCCGGTTATCATACGGTTCACATCGATTGCATCATTGCGACATTCCGATTCAATCACCATATATCTGCTTAAGACCGTCTTAACTTAAAATCTCTCACAGCCATCTTTTACTACCACTTTTATTTTAATTTAAATCGGGTGTGAGAGTCGTCTTACGTTGAGATATAGTCTTAAACAAGAATTGTTAATCTCCCTATATACTAAGAGAATAAAACTTCTCTAAAGTTTTCCCTCCAAAGTGCTAAGCTTATATCATATGGAAACAAATTAGATTTTCATTTATTAAACTAATATTTTATTTAAAAATAATCTTTTCATCATTAAACTTAAAAATATAATCTTTTAACAAAAATAAAACAAAATTGGTATAAAACTATAATCTACATATAAATTGTTAATCCTATTACTAATTTCGTGACGAAAAATGAATGAATTAAAAAAAAATTGACATAGTTAAAATATTTTCTTAAAAAACACACCTCATGGAATTGATTATTATTATTTTTTATATAAAAATTCATGAGATATAAATTTAAAATCAATAAGTAATATCGTAAAAAATAAAAGGTTTATATATACCGCGCATTTGCGCGGGATTTAGACTAGTTATATAGTAATACTTTATATACATTAACTTTTTTTTATTTTTTGTTCAAATAAGCGCACTATGTCGCGGGTGAGAATCGAACCCCAACTTCGTGGTTGGGATAAGAGAGCTCTTACATTAACGTATTTATAATGTACATTATAATCCAAATTATAATTCCACGTTAATGATTTGGAAACTATCTTTATCAAGTCAGTTCTATAAAACTACAAGCAATTTACAATAATGTTTACGTAAACATGTTGTAGATACTCGGATAATGTCATCGTGTTGATAATCGGTACGTTTTTACGGAGTAATAATTTTGGTAGATAGAAATATATGAACTCCGTATAATTTATGTGTTGTCGTCTTATTAATAACGCTAAGAAAATCAATTTAAAAAGGCAAGTATTCCCTCCATCTAAACTCTTAATCATTTATTTACCTTTTATTTTCTTCATAAGCGATAATTTTATTGTCATTACGGTGTTTTTATTCCGTCATAGGATCATAACAGTCCAAACATGTCACTCAAAGGTGCAAAATAAAGATCACAAAAAAATGATTAGTTTTCATATGCTCTTTAGTTTTTCCCTCTCTAACTCTCCTCTTAAAAAAAAAAAAAAAAAAAAAAAACTCAATCTTTTCCTCTGTTTTTTTCATTCATTAAATTTATTTATTCGCTCGTCGTCGTCGTCGAACTCAGTACATACTACACCAAATATACGATCAATGAAGGTAAAAAATTGATTCTTTTGTTCTGATTCTATGTCTATTTTTTTTTTTTTTGCCTTATTTGGTTTTCAAAATTATTTTTCTTAAGTGAAATTTTTCTTTTTTAGGTGACGATTTTCTTTTCTTTTTTTAGTAAAAACCTTGAAACACTCGCTAACCCAAACCCCAAAAATAGTTATTAAATTCATCGACGTATCAGATATCATTTTGTAAACTACAAGAAAAAGTTTGCTAACTCACAATTTCATTTCTGGCTCCGCTCCTAAAGATGTGACTTGTGAGCAGACCATCTTTAACCTTAACCGCAAATTAAATTTGAGTAATTTTGATTTTTTGTTTAGTGAGGTAATCAATTTACAAATTGTTTTGTTGTAGCAGAAAGTTGTGTTAAAATTGGACGTGTATGATGAAAAGGCCAAGCAAAAAGCTCTTAAGACAGTTTCTACTATTCCAGGTAAATCGTACAAGTAATTCTTTTCTTAAAATTTCGATTTGTTTTAGCTCCGTTTCAAGCAAAAATTTGAAAATTCGTATTTATAACAAAAACATTGATGCTACCAAAGTTGGCTGGTGTGTGTGGTAAGGGCTCTCATCTCTTAAACAAGTGGTTAGGGGTTCGATTCCTGACTTGGAAGGAGTCAACCCATTAAATTGCCTTCAGTACCCCGAAGGAGATTGCCCCAGCGGTCGGTAGAGATACTCCTGGTCAACACCAAAAAAAAAAAAAAAACATCGATGCTAAATGAATATTATTCATCCAATTCGCACGCCCTTAATATGTACTCCGTAATTTTTTCCTCTTACATTAAAGGTTCTTTGCATATGGCAATTAGTGTAGTTGAGCAAGTTATGGAAAGGAGTGCTCAACCTGAGTTCAAACCCCGTCAGTCATTAAATACTAAAATACGAGGTCAATGGTGCTAGATTTTCTATTAATGGTACTAATAAATTTTATTATTATTGCTTGTATTGTTGTACTTGTAGGGATAGATTTCATCGCGATAGACATGACACAGGCGCAATTAACCGTGATTGGCATAATGGATCCAGTCAGCATAGTGAGTAAATTGCGAAAGAATTGGCCCACAACGGACATAATAATTGTAGGGCCTGCAATAGAGCCGGAGACAGAGAAGAAGGAAGAGCCGAAAAAGGAAGAGGAAAAGAAAGACGAGCCTAAAAAAGAGGAGGCGGGTAAGGAAGAGGAAAAGAAAGACGAGGCTAAAAA
The DNA here is from genome assembly GCA_009801015.1 of Silene noctiflora. NCBI lineage: Eukaryota > Viridiplantae > Streptophyta > Magnoliopsida > Caryophyllales > Caryophyllaceae > Silene > Silene noctiflora. Next base: position 101,034 of record VHZZ01001103.1, on the reverse strand, counting down.
AGAGGAAGAGAAGAAGGTCGACGTGGCACCGGAAATTGTTCAAGCTTATAGGGCATATTACCCTCCAATGACCAATACTTATTATGTTCAAAGCATGGAAGAGAACCCTAATGCTTGTACTATTTGTTGATGAAATGTAAGATTTATGTATGATTGTATGACGTATATATCTTCGTTAATCGATGTTGATTGGGTTTCGGGTGAATTGTAACACCGAAAACGGGAAAATACAATTTGTATAGAAATTTATGATGTCTTTTTATCGTTTGATTTGTGTAAGGGTAAAGTGTATATGATCACACGTTCTTCAATGTACTCGATAGTAGAGAGTACATACATACCTTCAATATTAATGTACTCCGATGTTCACTTTGTAGAAACAAGATTCGATGTTTAAATAGTGGCGGAGCTATGATCTGTAGTTATGAGCTTATGAGGACGTGACGAATAATTTTAGTAGCAACAACTAATGCAATTAGTGAACGGCAAATTCTCATTTGTGACGGAAGGTATCCGTCACAAGCTTGTGACAGATACTTTTTTGTCTCACAAAATGCCCATGAGAGGAGAGAGGAAAACACATGGGGGTGTCCCCACCTTGTCCCCCATATTCGTTTTGTGAGTGGCATTATCCATCACAAGGATCCGACCCGTCACAAGGGAGACGCTTTGTTAGTGAACGTAAAAAATTTCAAAATTTTCATTTTTCAGTAGGAACAAGCTCCCCTTAATCGCAAAAAAAGGTTAAATTTTCGATTTTGAAGTGCTAGTGTGTGGGCCGAGATTTTCACTATCTTGGACTGATGCGTCAAACTTGTGGACTCGTAGTGTCAGTTGGCCCATTCAACGTGAGCTCAATCTGTGTGCCATTGTGGGCTTAATTAGCTCCGATAAAAACCGACAATAAAACCGTCTCACGCTAAGATGAGCCTAACAAGAAGTATGTCCTTATAAGGTTTCAGGTTCGAATCCTCTCACTCCTTTATTATATTGCCTTTGTGGGCTCGTGACTCATTTGACACGAAAAAATAAATAATAGTATCATAAATATTCATAATATGATTTATTTTGCCGCCTAAAATTAAACACAATCTAGTGAAAAAAAAAGAATATTCCAAGATTGTCATGACGTTAGAAAAAGCCACATAACTTTTGAAATTCATAAAAATTAATTCACATAAAATCTGTATAAAACACACAAAATCTAACAACATGCTCTAAAAATTATTTAAAAAAATAGTTTACCACAATATATAATTTATATCCTCGAGGAAAAAGACGTGATGAAGGTTTTATTTCCTATTAACGCTTAATATATCATCTTAAGACAATCTAATGGCTTGGACTTTATACCGTAAAATAAAAGCAAAAAGAATGAAAAGAGATTCTTTCATATTATATTCTCTTATAATAGAGAAATAAATAAACCTTCTGTTTCTATTAAAAAATAGAGAAAATTCAAACTCGTTAAACAAGAGCGTTCCTTATGTTAATTTTCAAAGTGTACAATTTCAAATGCATGAATATGAATTGTTGTACGGAAGTTGGTAAAGCCAACTAAATTACGGATATATAATTATGAGTTTATGACATACTCTGTATTTGACAAAAAAAAACAATAATATTGACACCTAAATATTATTAATTTATCGATTTCGTAAGTACTAAATATCTTAAGCGGGTGGTTAAGATGAAGATATAGTAGACAACAAATAATAGGTTCGAATCTCCCCGCCCCCTTAACTTTGTTAATGTAAGACACGGTGAAACATTGAAACAAATACACGGTAGCAATTAATTTTATAAGTTCCTTTAGAGTTTAAACTCGAATTTAAATACATGCACAATAAAAGAAAAAAAAGGGGAAAAGGCAAATTGTCACGTCCTTTTCGAGTCGTAAAAAAATTGCTGCTACGGAGTATTTTTTTCTCTATGGACATTTTAATTATATTATCCTAGAAATTCAATTTGATTCCATTATATGAATCCGTCCAAAAAAAAAATATTGCAGTTTGCATGCCTCCAATATGCTGATGTCAGACTTACGTAACACAACCAAAATGGAATATTTTTTCTTGTATGAAAACAAGTGGTAAAGGTAATGGAAAAACAAGAAATGTAACAAATTAAATTAAATTAAATTAAATTGACCTTTGAGAAAGTGGCCCTTTGGAATTACATGAGAAATGCTTCTTTAACGACTTCTCTTTGAGCAGCTTGCTAAAATATCACTAAATAAAGGTTTTATCTTGGGATGACCGTTTGTGTTATTGGGTGGCGCTCAATCTCGGCGTCACCCTTTCACATGCACCCTTTATTATTGGGGGTCTCCTACTTATTATATGTGATTATGGTTTTGAATCTCGGTATCGGTCGTAGTCGCGGTATCAGTATAATCGATCCTTAATCGGTCATCACAGACGGATTGCGGTGAATCTCGGTGATTTATCGGGCGATATCTCGTATCGGTAGAATGAAATTCCGATACAACTCGACCGATACGATACAACTCGACCGAGATTTTGAACCCTGTATTTGATGCACCATTATTATTGAGGTCCCCACTTATTGCATGTGAGAGGGTGGTGTCGAGATTGGGCGTCACCTGGTAGCGCTAACTCATTTTCCTTTATCTAGTAACAATTAGTTTCGTATTAGGCAAATAGGCAATATTGTACTCTGTAATACGGAGTAACTAATGCCTTGGCTTGTTCTTTGGTTTGGATGAAGTTAAGTTGAAGTAAGTTGAATTGAACTGAAATGAGCTAAATAAAGCTGAAGTGAATCAAAATTTGTTGAGATAAATAGAATTGAAATATTATGTTGAGTTAAGCTGAACTGAAGCGAGTTAAATGAAAGCTAAAATTAAGTTAAAAAGAATTAAAGACACAATACAGTTGTATTGAGGGAATATGACACATACTCCTTTCCGTTAATTTTCAATTAAGGTGATTTACTTTGAACGGAAAATAGAGTAGATGGAGAAATGATAAGGAGATTCCAAATGAGGTACCAAGTTCAAATCACAAGATTCTAAATGTTTTGAATGAAAACTCATGATATAAGGAAACTTGTGCATTATTCCCTTTTATATACTTAAAATATCTGAATTAGGAGATGTATATAGATATTAAATCAGCAATTTCAACCATCGCGTATAATTTAAGAATGAATCTATTATATATATATGTCAAATGGTCTATATTATACTCCCTCCTATTTCCTTTGTTGTTCCCTTTTGCTTTTTACACAAGAATTAAGTAAATTAATTTGGACCACACAATACACATGACCCCACATCAAATTGATTTTGGACCACACAAAGTTGTCCAAAAAGGGAAAGAGGGAACAATACTCATATTGGACGGAAAAGGAAAGAGGAACAACAAAGGAAATAGGAGGGAGTATTTTCTTTTTCGCATTATCATGAAAGGATCAATTACCAAATAACTTTCAAGGCCTTGTTTTTCCGGCTTAATAATTTCAGCTTACATGTGGTTCAATTCATCTCATTTTTTTTCAAAATTGTTTTAGTTAGTTCAATTTAACTCACCTCAATTCAGTTTATCTCACTTAAATACAATTTAATTTAGTTTAACTCACTCTAACTCGGTTCAGTTCAATTCAATTACTTTTAATTCAAAAGACCATCAAAATGTTTCGCTTGTGACCGTCACATACTTCTCACCTCACACAACCCCTCTCCCACTTGCCTTGCCACTTGCTCTCCCCATTTACAGCTTGTGAAGAAAAGTGTCTGTTATAAATGAAAATTTGTATTAAAAAAAAAATAAAAATAAAACTTGGTCTAAATATTTCATCACAAATTCTCATTGTAGATGGACACTATCAGTTAAAGTTAAAGACGGGTGATGTCCCTCTCACATAATGTAAGGAGATAATATTCCCTTCATTCAACTCCACACTACACCTATTCTTATTTAGGCCAATCAACTCAACACCACACCTTTCTAAAAATGGCAATATAAAGGTTCATATAATCATATTGTCCCAACTGGAGAAGCATATTTACATAAAATACCACTCAATAACCCACTCTAATCGGACATGACATTTTTACTTTCCACTTGTAGTACTTTTTATTATTTTCTATTGATTTTCTTAATATTTGTGCATAAAGGTTAAGTGTACTGCGGAGTTGAATGGAGGGAGTACAAGTGGGTGGGAATTGAATACCCTCACTTCCAACTTGCATTTTGTAACATAGCCACTGTCTGTCTCTAACTTTAGATGGACAGTGACCGTCTACAGTAGACGAACTAATATTCCATACAAAGCGTCTTGCTTGTGACGAACACTATCCGTCACAAGCTGAAGACGGATAGTTTCCCTCTCACAATAAGGCAAGTGGGAGAAATGGAGCACCCCATGAATAGTGTCACTTGCATATTATGAAAGGGATACTATTCATTTTCAGCTTGTGACGGATAGTGTGCGTTTTGAATGAGAATTTGTGTATCCCATAATGTTAGGAGATACTAGATATCTATGGTTATGTGGTATTAATGTATTATTATAAGTAAACACAATATAATTTGCACAACACAAATTCTTATTTAAAACGGTCATTATCCGTCTTAAATTTAAGAGAATAGTGGTTTCTCACACAAATATAAGTGAGAGGCAAGTGGTTGGAAAATGGATATAACCACTTGCCTCCCACTTATATTTATGTGAGAGAGCCACTATATATCCGTCTTAATCAAGACCTTTTGTTAGCACAAACAAGAGTCCCACAATAACCAATAAAAAGAGAGATGATAAGGCTAAAGTGGGTAGAGAAGGGGATAATCATAGGATTCTTAAAGAATAATCCATCCACGTAGAAACTCAAAGAGAGCACGCCTCAAAGGCATTGCGGAAAGGCGCGTGGGGCCCAATTATATCTAGAAACCCATGTGTCAGACTGTCGGCCCATCGTCTAAACCCCCACCCGCTGACACACACTATACTCCCCATTTTTTTGCTCCACCAACCTTCATTTCTCCTCTTCACGCGCCTCTACTCGCGATTGTCCTCCAATCTCCACCTATTTTCTTTACAAATTTTAATTGGTCTTACTTAATACCGTCTTAACCTTGAACCCTCCTACCATCACAACAAACCCATTTTTGAGGCTTGAGTCGAGCCAAAAACGAAAAAAATAATAATTTTATAGAGTTGATGGAGATTTTATTCCAATAAGGCTCTGTTCTTTTGGACTTATTTTTGCTAAACTTAATTTATTTTTTATGAACTTAACTTCTGAACTTATTTTTGTTGAACTTAATTTATTTTTGGTTAATTTTTCTAAACTTAACTTATTTTTGTTAAACTTAACTTAAATTAAGTAAAGAAAATGGTCTAAATTGGCTAAGGGTGGAGTAACTCTCTCACTGATTTATTTATTTAGTTATGTATTTTTGAGAAATGACTAATTTTTTTTAGTAATTTTAATTGTAATTGTTTGGCCTATTTTTTCCCATCAAAATCAACCTTTTTTTGCACTAGAGGTGGTCATTTACGGGTTTGGGCCAGACATGGGCCGGGCCAAAATAAAAAATTTACCCAACGGACGAAAGTAAAGTAAGGCCCGCCCGCTTAAACGGGCCTAACATTGTGTCCGTACCCACCCTTTTCTTGCGGGCCGGGTAGCCCGCGGGCTAGTAGGCTTCCGTTTTTTTATTAGAAAAATTACAAATATACAATAAACCAATTTAAATTAATTAAAGAATAATAATCAATATAATTAATTATAATTTATCTTACAATTGTCATCATTTACATTAATATTGTATGAATTTTTATTTAATTTAAATATTTTGTTAATTAAGAATATAAATATTTCTATTATATTTTTATCTTTATAGTTTATGTATTATGTTTTACATATTAATATTTTAGTGTTACACATCACTATAAAATTGATACACATTTCTTTAAAAAATGTCATTTTTATGAGTAAAAAGTATAAGATTTAAACTCTAAACGGGTCTAACGGGCCGGCCCACGAGTTTTTCTTATTGTCCATACCCGCCCAATTAGTTTGGCGGGCCGGGCTTGACCCGCCCTCTTAATTTTTCGGGTAAAATATATTTGTCCAAGCCCGCTAAAAAATCGGGCTGACCCATGAACAGCTATATTTTGCACCATGGACTTCTATATCATGTTATACTCCGTTATTATACATGCGCCGGTGCACCCCGCCATATGGGAAAGAGAAAATCTAATAAAAACACTACAAACTAACTAAAAGATTTTTTCTAACATTAATGAGAAACCGTCTCTTTTAAAAATTAATGATCTAATAGTGTGTCCATCACAATGAACGTTGGAATTAGAATGCGTAGAATAATTGCTCATCGACCTCAACAAAACGATAATATACTTGTATTTTCTAACGTGTAAAACTACGAAATGTTTTTATTTTTTTGAAGGTAGGTGGAAATTTGCAATTTTTAGTTAATTTTTAAACTAAAAATTTATACTCAAACGGATTGTTTGGACTTTGGATAAGCCTCTCAAATAAATAAAGAAACACAAAAGTGTATTGTATTATATGGTTCATTGGCTTTTATGGAAATCCAAGTGTCACCCTTTAATTCCAATAATTTTGCATAACAAAAAAAAATTGATAGAAGATAATTGGTTGATGATCATAATTATTAGTCTAGTCCTTGTGATTACATGGTTATAGACTTTTAGATGACATGTCACAAATTTGAATCCTTCTCATAAATCACATTCTTTGTTCTTCAAGTATTGGGCCAAAGGAACAAATTAATATTCTCTAGACATTTGGTGTTGTAATTTATACGTATTTTGGTCGATTTTTTTCGACTAAAAAAAGCTAAAATTAAATTGAAGTAATAGTTAATTTGTGAAGATATAAATTGAACTAAATGAAACTAAACTGAACCAAAATTAGCTGACGTTAAGTCCAAAAAACAAGGGCCTTTGTTTAGGAGTTATGGTATTCACTTTGCCTACCATGACTCCTTGTAGTTTGTACATCATATTTTTCCATCAAAATACCTATAATACGTTTGTGTTCGTCTTGTTGTCTATATGAAAAAACGGGGTATTGCCAAAAGTTAAACATGACACGAGATTTTTTTTTTTTTTGGTGTTGACCAGGAGTATCCCCTACCGACAGCCGGGACAATCTCTTTCGGGGTACTGAAGGCAATTTAATGGGTTGACCCCTCTCAAGTTTGACCTTTTCATTCGCAAGAGTCAGGAATCGAACCTCTGATCACTTGTTTAAGAGATGAGAGCCCTTACCACTCACATCAGCCAACTTTGGTACATGACACGAGATTATGAGAGGTTATTATGCATAAAATTTTGTCCGATGCCTTGATCAAATACGTTTTTTTTACACGATGATTGTCGCGGTTCACAAGAACTCATCAACTTTATCTATTTCTAAACTTTTTTTTTTGAAGAGAACTCTAAATAGTTTTGGATATAACATAACCACGTCAAAGGTAGCACTTGCTTTATCACACTTATCGACACACATTTTGCAACGTAAATAACTTTAGTTACACATTATTAAAAATTATAAAAATTTGATATATTTACAGCATTCATGACGATAAATCAAATAAAATATCACATAACTATATTTTTTCTTATAAATTAAGAATAATATAAAACATTCTCTACGATTATAAATAATGCCAAAAAGCAAATGTTACCGTTAGTGTGAATAAAAGAAAGTATTAACTTAAATCAATACTCGTTTATATAATCTAAGTTCAAATATCGTTAAGAAAACCATCTTACATTCTTACCAATATATAATTGCGTGTGACCCATTACTCAAGCAAAGTAATAAAATCGTTAATAAATACAGAATTGCAGATTTAATAATAAATAAAAACTAAGGTCCATCCATCGTTAAGGGTGCACTATTAATCGGACCATTTAATGCAAAATAGAGACCTCTTCCCTTAACAAATGGGACTGGACCCTACACTCTTACACCCTCCTTCTCTCATCACTTTCCTTTTGTCGGTCCCCCTTAAGACTCACGAGCCACGAGACCACCCTACTCCATCGGGCTATCTCTTGTGTCGGAATTAGAATTTGACGTTAATAGAATCGATAAATTTTAACATTAGTACATTTTTAATGGTAAAGCTAGTTGTTGGCTTGTTGCCACCTTAACTTTATCACATTATTTTTTTAGTTACAATAATTTCAAGCTAATGAGTATAATTACTTCATGTTTTAACCAATTTTGTGCGAACTTAATTTGACCTATTTAATAAATTGTACATTTATTTATAATTAGCGGTATTCTTATTCCCTGAGTCATTTAAGTTAGTAGCTTCAAAATATTTGAGAAAAGCTAATGTCTATGAACAATTTCAGTAATTGAGCCTTTAGTATAGTAATTTCTTGAAATTGCAAGTGAGATTCAAGTTAAATTACCAGGGATTTTTTAACGAACTACTATTCTAACAGTAATCTAGAAAATGATGTTGAAAAAATGAGCAAAAAATTTAAAATTATTCACACTTTAACATGTCAGATACATATCAAATCTAATGACAAGTTATCTAAAAAATAGCAAAAGTTTTGAAATGAATAATACGTTTTAAGTAGACTTACTGATATTAAAATCCCGATTGGGTCCGCCGCTGACACCCTCACCCCTATAGTCCCACACCTCAATAATAATATTAAAAAATTTCTCAAGCACCAAAAAAAAAAATTAATATTAAAATAATCAATTCCGACCCTACACACACAACTCGACAAGTCTACCTCACTAGTGAGCCGCGTATTACAAATCCTCCCCTTTGACATTTTCTAAAGTCAACCCAACCTGGCACAAATAATAATAAAATAATATAAACATTTTATTATTTTAAATTAAAAAAATAAAAAAACTCTCTCTTTTTATATCCACCTTCTTCTCACTTCATCTCTCCACTATCTCAAAAAGTCAGCGCCTTCTTTCTTCTACTTTCTCTCTCTTCCTCCATTAAAATAATATTTTATTAAATATTAAAATATTATTATTATAATAATGGACGGTCCTCCTGATTGGGATCTACTCGCCGTCGTCCGCAGCTGCACCTCAACCTCCTCCACCTCAACAACCACCGTATCACCACCGTCACCTCCGCCGGAGCAACCACCAGCTGTGCTTTTAGGATATTCAACACCGTTGACGACGACTAATACGACGACGTTTTCAACTGGAGGATGGCAGGAGTTACACGAGATTTGTCAACCTACTACTTATAACAATAACATGAGTAGCTTCCAATCGTCTTTCTCATGTCTTTCGTCGCCGTCGCCTTCGCCGTCTTCTTCGTCGTCTTTAATGGCTGCAGTGCAAAACAACCATATCCGGCCGTCTTTCTCATGTATTTCCTCATCGCCTTCGCCTTCGTCTTCGTCGTTAATGGCTGCAGTGCAAAACAACCATATCCGGCCGTCTTTCTCATGTATTTCATCATCGCCTTCGCCGTCTTCGTCATTAATGGCTGCAGTGCAAAACAATCATATCCGGCCGTCGTCTCATGTTATATTTGGAGCTTCTTCACCTACTGTTGTTGTTTCTAGTAATCATGGTGCTGGTGGTGGTGCTTCTCATGGTCAGAGAGCTAAGAAAAGGTAGATTTTTTTATAAAAATGAAAAAAAATTGGATTTTGATGAGTACCCTTTTGCTAAAATTGAGCGACTTTTAATGGGTTTTGTTTAGATTTTGAAAAAAATGAAATTTTTGATGAAGAAAATGAGAGCTTTTAAGATTTATTTTTCTTTTTTTTTTTGGTAAATAATAAAAAAGATTGGATTTTAAGAGATACCCATTTGTTAAAATTTTGTGAATTTTAATGGGTTTTGTTTAGATTTTGGAAAAATGAAAAATTTGATGAGAAAACTCGAGTTTTTGTTTTTGTTTTTATTTTTATTTTTATTTAGTAAATGATGGAAAAGATTAGATTTTGAGGAGTACCCATTTATTAAAATTGTGAATTTTAATGAGTTTTGTTTGTATTTTTGAAAAAACAGGAAAAATTTGATGAAGAAGGTGTGTCATGTACCAGCAGAAGGGCTGTCCTCTGATATGTGGGCATGGAGAAAATATGGTCAGAAACCTATTAAAGGCTCTCCATATCCAAGGTCAGTTTATTGGTCTTTCTTTCTTTGAATCTTCCCATTTTTTTTTGTTAATTGTGGAGTTTAATTCTAGTCTTTGTCGTCTTAAAAACATTTTAAATTCTATACATTTTGGTGTATGCTATTTGGTTTAGATCGGATTTGGGTCGGGTAGGATTATTAAGACGATAAAGCTCTCAAGTTGTTAAGCATATGTTAAAGCACCTAAAAATGCTCTCAAAAGCTCAAGGAACAAAAAGAAGAAGATAAAAACTTCTTCTTGAAAACATCTTTTTCTTTTACTTTATTAAGCAAAGAATTCACATTTTATCACTAAAATTCTTCAAGAACAATCTAAGAATCTTAAACCTATTTTCAATCTTTTCTTTAATTGTTAAATCACAAACTAAAGTTATTCCTCAAGGTTACTAATCTATTCATGGAAATCCACCAACCAAAACAAAAGCTATTTTTTTCCATCTTTTTCATTCTTCCATGTATTATTTTTATACCCAAATTCCCATTTAAGACGGAGATATCCGTCATCCGTCTTAAACTTTAGACTGGTCAAGTAATATCCCAATTGTAAGTATAGGACAGATATCTTGATATTACCTAACCATTTTATTTTGACCCGTTTTAACCTTAAGATAGTTAGCTGATTTTCCTTTTTAAGAGAGACTAGCCAATTTTCCGTTTTAAGAGAGACTAGCGGATTTTTATAAAAGTGACTAAATTTGTTTGTTTGTTTGTTGAAAAACAGGGGATATTACAGATGTAGCAGCTCAAAGGGATGTTTGGCTAGAAAACAAGTTGAAAGAAACAGATCAGATCCAAAAATGTTCATAGTAACATACACTTCAGAACACAATCATCCTATACCAACTCATAGAAATTCTCTAGCAGGAAGTACACGTCAAAAGCCGGTCAACGCTACCGAAACACCACCGGAACAACCCTCCTGCTCATCCCCTTCCGCCGCCGGTCTTTCGCCTTTAACTGAACGGTCAGAGGTAAAGGCAGAAGAAGGTGATGAAGACATGAGTGGGATATATGACTTGCTGGTAAATGATGACTTTTATGTTGGGTTTGAGCAACTTGATGGTGGTAGTGATGATAGTGATTGTTTTTCGGAACAATTCTCGCCTTCGTCGGAGTTTCCGTGGCTGTCTAACGGTAGTTCCACGGCCACCGCGGCCGGTGGGAGTTGACTTTTTGGTGGTGGTGGATTGGTGGTAATGGGATTGACTTTTTAGAGTACATTGACATGATGCTCATATATATCCACCTTTAGTTTGGTCAACTTTTATTTTATTTTATTTTATTTTTTTAGCTTTTTTTTTTTTTTTTTTTTTTTTAATTTGAGAGAATCTATGTAAATTCACAAATGGTTTTGTGATATGTAAGTTAGTGGAGGTTAATAGTGAAAGTTAGAGAGATTGAAAGAGACATCGTTGGTAGAATCTCAACCAAGTCTTGTAGACGAAAAAAGAGAAGTTGGTTGCATATGCATATGCTTATAGTTAATTCTTTTGTTTATGTGAAGGAAAAAGAAAAAAAATTATTATGAATAGTAATGCTAGTGTGGATTAGTACTTTAGTAGTGTAGACATTATTTAGCTATAAATTTGGCAAAGTGTATGGAGTAGTTTGATAATTGGCAAAATCAATATATATTCTTATTTGATCACTCTAATATGTGTTCGAGGAAACGATAAGATGTTTTATTTTTCCGATTTGAAATGAAAAGGTATATTATCCTTTCAATTATGCTACAATTATTGTCTAGGGAGCATATTTTATGGTGAAACGAAAATCTATAAAATATTATTGTGTGTTCTTAGAGAACACATCTGATGTACTGTTTTGTTGGGTGAAATATTATCAGTTATTCATATAACTAGATGACAAATGTCATCAGAATCGTAGTTGGTTGTGTAACACCTCCATCTACCAAGGAGCCTTAACAAGACCTTCCCCAATAGATAAGGGCATCACCATCTCGGTTTCCCGAGGCAAGTAATAATCAAATGTCGATAATAGACCAGTTAAGTAGTTTACAAGTGATTACATGATAACAAAAGAAAAGATACAACTCATAGAACTATCATCCCAAAACTAAGTCGTCGTGACTCGTGGCAACTCGTCCCTCCGACTCCCAGTAAGACTTCCAAAGACAACCTGTCAAACCGAACTGCTCACCATACGGACCACGGCAGACACAGCACAAGAAACAACAAAGAAACACCACACACGGTCAGTACCATACCAACATACAACAAGCACAATACTAGGTACACAAGACATCACAGTTCTTCATCTCCCTTCCACAACGCATCACACCACCCATCATCACATCACTGACTACACACCAAGGTGTGTAGCCCTGCCAGTGAGGTACCGCAGTCGTTCCCACCTAAGCCCCGCTCATCAAACCGAGCGATAACCCATGTCCATTAATGTGCACATCCCCTCCCGTGGCGGGTTCCACGGAGGGCGAACCAAGAGCGTGAAGCCACTCCCGCAAGTGACTCCACTCAGCCGAGAACGCATCTCGCAACATACTCCTATCTCCACCTTCATCACAACGCAACCACATTCACCACATAACATATAGATCATACTCATAACAATGTCAACATCGTCATACAGTAAACAGCAGCCAAGTACCACAATCAAATAACGTATAATACTGAGTAGGGGAAACCTACCTCAAGCAAATCGCATCGACTCCTCACGCAGCCTCACCGCACAAGCCATCATCGACAACCTATGACACATAACGACATCTACACTATTACTACACAAAATACTAGACAACGGCGACAAAGATGACAACGACCATAAGACGTACCTATCCAGCATCCCGGCGACAAGATCGCTCCCCGACTCCCGCTTCCGTCTCCCAAGGTGACGCATCTCCCCGTATTCTCGAAGGGTGAGAATAGGGAGGAACTGAAGAGGTGACAACTTCTAGGTTTTGGAAAAAGAAAAGAAATGAAAACTGATTCTACTTTCTGATCTCGCGATATATCTTTTATCGCTGCTCGCAACTTACTCGATCGAGTACTCAGTTACTCGATCGAGTGCCCCCTACTCGATCGAGTAACTAGGCTACTCGATCGAGTGACCACTGCTAGGTCGAGCTACTCAAACACCACACACCTACGAGGAACTAAACAGGACTCGGCAAGTGCTAAGGTCGGTCAACGATAGTCAAAGGTCCTAGAAGGCGGGTATTACAGGTTGACAATGAAACGGTTTTGTAGAAGACATATTACAAGGTTAACAGTGTATCGATAAAAAAAATCTCACTCTTAGTAGTTTCACCTTCAATTATTGCTTAGAGAGCATATTTCGATGGTAAAATGGGAATCTATAGAATATTATCGTGTGTCTCTTGAGAATATATCTGATTCTTGTATTACGGTATCTTATTGTAGAATAATGAAATATCCACCAATTATTTATATAACTAAATGACACATATCATGAGAATCGAAATTAGTCGATAATGAAACGGTTTCATAGAAGACATACTACAAAGTCAAAAGGGGTATTTTCTTTTTGTATCGAAAGAGGGTGGTGATTGTTTATATGTTTAACAAAGCGTTTTCCTTGTGACGAACGTTATTCGTTATAAGCTGAAAACGAATAATGTCCTTCTCACAATAAGGCAAGTGAGAGGATAAGTGGAGCATCTCATGGTTTGTGTCACTTGCATATTGTGAGAGAGCCACTATCTGTTTTCAGCTTATGACGGATAGTGCCCGTATTCCACGAGAATTTTGTGTTTGTTTAATGTGAATATTTGAGCTTGTTTTAGGGACCAAAGGATGGAATCTAAGAAAAAAACATATACATGGTTGACAGAATCACAGCTGTCTGTACTCAATCTCCAATGCAACTATGTTAATGGAAGTCACCATCTTTGTATTACTTTCATTTTAAGGGGAGAATATAAATTGGTAGGACAGAAAACTCAATAACTGTCTAATTTAACTGAATTTAGCTCTACAATCTCTAATGCTCTACAGTCTACTGCACTACTACTGCACTACTGGTACTCTGGTAGGCCTATTTAAGGCAGAGAATACTTGAAGAGGTAATTACCAAGAGGTGCAATTTCATACATCACTTCCTTAACTTATCATTAATGGATTCCCTATAAAAAATTGTCATAAATAATGTAATTCAGTAGTAAAAATTCAATTACTAGAGTAGTTTCCTCTTTACGCCTGATGGCTCCCGCAAATTGCGGAGTAAAGAGGGTTGAATGTACGTAGTCTTATCCTTGTGTTAGCATGTAGAAACATAAAAAAGTTGTTTCCGAGTGATCCAAGATGACAATTGTGTTGAGAACTACATCTAAGTACTGCTACATCACGAGAAAGAAGCGGAAATTGTTATAAACAATGTAATTCATTAGTAAAACCTCAGTTACTAGTTTACTAGCTACCTCCATTAGGACAAGGGCAGATAGTCGCGGTGAGAGTGTAGCAGAATTTTAGATCGAAGTGTTATAACAAGGTATAACTCTCGAGAATTTAGTGTAAAAGTTGTACCAGCGTGGATTTAGGGGGTTAGTAGGAGCGCTCATCCCTGAACAATAAAATATTTTTTGCTAAATTTTTGATTTTTCGTTGTATATCTTACTCCCCATCAAAAAAATTACGCCTTTCGCCACTAGACTTCGATGGTTCAACCTTATAGCCCAAGGATTTGTGCCATGGCTAGGGGATGCTACAACCATTGTACAACACAAGCTATGCTATTCCAACTCTTCATACAATCGTTCTAATAACTTTGTAATCGGGTGTACCGGAAGTCGACACTTTAAATTGGTTTATTAACATGCAGACAATTCATTTGAAGCTAAAATCAAGATGAATTTCACTAAAATAGTTAAATCCCACCCTTAAGCATGTACCCTCTGCGCATAAGGTACTTGTAACCGACTCTGAATAACATGAAAGGGCGTCGATTTCATTAGATGTCATGTCCTGTAAAGCAAAAAATAACATGAGTGCTAGCTGCAAAGTGAAGGTCCAGCATCAATCGACCATACCTGCATGCCATTCATGTGAATATGATTTCCTATTTACAGTCACATTATGTGACCTTGATTAATATCATTCCAGTATAGAATTATCTCAGCTTTTTTCTTGTCCAATCACAATTATATTAAACAAAGCGTCTTGCTTATGACGGATCCGTCACAAGTTGAAGACGAATAGTGTTCCTCTCACAATAAAACAAGTGGGAGGATAAGTGGGTGGGATTGCCACTTGTAAATTGTGAGAGGGGCACTATCCATCTTCAATGAGAATTTGTGTATATTAAATCACACGTAATAAAAATCGTATGTTTCAGCAATTTGGCGGAGTCAGGGGAGGGCTAGCAAGGAGGCTCTCCCTTGCTGAAGTTCTTAGTTAAAAATTTGAACTTTTTTCAATTTTACCTTTTATTATCCGTTTGCTCTCACGGTAATTTTTTACCCAGCTAACTTCAATTTGTGATTCCGGCACTAACTAAATCACGTGCAAAAAAACAATGATATCAGGATATATTTATACAGTCTACATCAGTGGCGAGTAGCATATAAGTTATGTTGGTCTAGTGGTTATTAAGACTATTTTTCAGTTAGAGGTCATGGGTTCTATCCTTGTACTGAACAATTTTTATTTAATGTTATATATCATACATTTTGTCCAACTAAACAATATTATTTTTCACATAACTCGATATTTTCTTTGTTAAAAAATTTTATGCACCCCCTTCCATCAAATCCTAGAACCGCCTCTAGTCTACATTTAGCAGTAGAAAACATGTTTAGAAACAGAGCTCCATGGGAAATTCACGGCTGATATTTTGATAAAATAAAAGACGGTCTAAACTTTTTTCTGCCCCGTATTATGATCCTAACCCGACTCATATTTTGTCCCGATCCGTATGAGCCGATCTAGACCCAACTCCCGACCTGTTTGACAGGTCTAACTCAGAATTCAGATTGATTTAAGTTTTGGGCACAATTGGCATCCTGAAGGACAGGCCTGAGGCCGGTATCCAACTCAAAGCAAAATAGAGTCCATGAAAAGGCCTTGGTTTAGAAAACATAATTCAGCCCACAAGCACCTCTACAAGATTGTTTTGGAAGGGCTTAAAATCAACACAAAAATCTAAATTGGAATACAATTTTGGTATGTTTTTCAATATGGTACTTTCCTATCTTGAATTCTACGTAATATCCGTCAATTTTTTTAAACATCTTTGGGCTCCGATACTTAAATAATGTTTTCAATTACTCAAAATTTGAACGGAAAAGTTGTTTACGACTAATTGAACAATATTTATGCTCAATAAATTTTGAGTTATCAGTGAGGTTTTAGAAAATAAGAGACCTTAAAACCAAGTTTGATTCATTTAAGTTCGTCTCAGGTTTAATAGGACTCCCAATTACTGTACACGATCTTATATTTATATACTGATAAAGGCCCCGGGCCAGTCCTCAATTAAGGAAGATAAAGGCCCAAAAGTTTTAAAGAAGTGGAGGTCAATGTTTTTTTTTTTTTTTTTTTTTTTTTTTTTTTTTTTTTTTTTTTTTTTTTAAATTTTTTGATGTGCTTGTAATCCTAATTCCTACCTAATTAACTAGTTAGAATCCGAGCCAAGTTGGAGTCGAAGAGTGGACAATAAAATAACGGCAGTTTTTTAATAGTTCCGTATGCCATTGTCTTTGTATCTTCAAGCATTTTGTAGTTATGTTTATGTCATATTTGTGATTAGGTGGAAATAAATTTGGTATTACTTAATTTGGAGTTTAATTTCAAGATACATTCATGCACTTATAACTTGCAAGGTTTTTATTTGCCGCCTGTAGTCTAAGGATGACATAAGTTCGGTCCAAGCCTAAGTTTGAAGACGATCATGTCATGAACAACTACGCATTAGTAGTTGAATATATACTATCAAAGAGTCTTGCTTGTGATAGTTTCTTCATAAAGAGATATACCAGAGTTCCTTCCCACTTGCCCTCCCACTTGCTCCTTTGTCTCGCGTCTTTTTAAAGTTTTGGATTTTGTTCGTCACAAATGAGGATCTGTGATATACTATAGTCTATCTGTTTGTTCAAATTGAATATTTTTTCAGCAAAAAATTTAGATAAGACTAGTGTATATTTTTCTTTTGATGTAAAACATTCCGTGTACTCTGGATTCAACTTGGATAAGATTATAGAGTGAAAATGCTCTCTCTGGTGAGTTTTAACTTGAAATCAAAGATCTCTAGTTAAGTAAGAATAATCCGTTACCTGTTTATCTAAGGACTCATGAGTATAGGAGCAAAGATCCCATCTCACATTAGCACCTTATCTAATTAGTCCATTCATACTTATGTTTACTAATACATGGATATATATAACAACGATTTTTCATAAGAACAACGACCGGATCTTTTATTTCTTTAAGTGGATTCTACTCTTGATCTTAAACTGAATTGAAGAAATTCAATGAAAGTAAACAAGAACATGATAAGTAGTGCCGTAGTGGCAGAGTTAGGAATTAATCCCAATGGGGGCTAAAGTTTTAGCAGGGCAAACGGATAATGGTTTATGGAGACCTCGGAAAACCTTGAAAATATTAACAAAAAATCTTGAAATTTTCGACCGCTATCAAGATCGAACGCCCTTACTAACCCCCTAAATCTACCACCGATAGTTATGAATCTAGAAGCTTGTGACAAAATGGCGGCAATGCTATCTACTACCAAAGACCTAAGCTATCAAACGACAATGATTATGCACTCCTTTTTTCAAACCAAAATATTCAATATAAAGGTTACAATAATTTATAGTCTTAACCTTTTCGCACATTATTTTATGCCAATATAAACAATTGATTTAAAAGCTGTCGAATGTTGAATCTTTTTAGCTTGTAACAACAATAATAGGCTTGGTCAAAGTATGCCATGAGCGCATGCAATCATGCACAAGCTATGTTACGTTTGTAGGGATTGAGATCGACTTAAAATAGTTTCGAGGAATAAAATTTGAACTGAATTAAATCGAGTTGAATTGTGTTAGATTTTGAAGGGTATGTAATATTGTTTTGATATTGTAATAATAGTTTTTGTAATTGTTGGTTTTTTCATTTCAATTACAAAGATTGTGTCTTAATCTTGGTTCATCTCAATTCTCAAAGGTCAACATTAGTGCGCTAGTAATGACACTTAATACTATTAACTTCTAATAAACTGAATTGAATTGAATATAATTGAAATAAGAATTAATTTGAGTAGAATTGAGTTGATCAAAACTGAACTTATCTTAATTGAAATTGAACTGAATTAAAATGATACAAACTGAAATTAGTTCTACTCCGTAATAAACTAAACTAAATTGAATGAAACTGAAATAAGAGTTAATTTACTAGAGTTGAGTTGATCTAAACTAAATTTAACTTTGACTAAAAAAAAAAAACTTAACTTTAACTGAATTAAACCGATAGAAGCTGAATTTAATTAGGTTAGAAAGAAAATAGCCCAAATTGTGATGGTTGAGATACTAAACAATGTCGTCCCTAGTTTGGAGTTGTTTGAAAGAGGAACTCTTTCGAGCTTAATTCTCGTTCTTTTCATTTACCTATCTTTTTGCATCTCTCTTATTGTTACTTATATTATATTCCATTTATTATTTCTAAAGAAGACTATCTTATTCATTTGAGACTCATTCTTTTGTTGTTTTAACTAGAAGCATCGCACCTATATAATTTAGATTGAAAACAAATAATTAGGTGGACCTTGTCAACTTTGTTTTTTCATTTACGATAATTAAAAATGATCATAATTACAATTACGGAGGACAATAGAGTCACGTGATCCTCTCTGATAGCATATATCGATATCTTGGGCACTTTACCCAAAGTACCGAATGAAAAATATAGTCTACCGACTTTGATGTTAGAAATCGAGCAGACGACCACCACATACCTAAAGAGATAAAAGCGTAACAGTCACACCTACCAACTTTGGTTTTCGAATTATAAACATACAACTATTACTAGCTTCCATTTTATGAATAAACAATGGCATGACTTGCTAACAAACAACTCTTCCCAACCTAACTACCAATCCACCATACAAAGTTCAATACCAATGTGGTCAATTCGCAACCCTTTAAAAACCACACTCCTAACTTCCCCATTCCTACTCATTCTCCGTCACTCTCCATTTCTAACTCTTCCGCCGTCATCACGCGTCAACTACCGGCGAATTACCTCAAGCGCCACCATGTCCGCCGCCGACACCAGCGATCACGTTGTCGGAAACTGGTTTTCCGTGCCGGAACTCCGACTTCGCGACCATTACTTCACCGTTCCTCTTGATTACTCTCTTGAACCGGATTCTTCGCCAAAAATCACCGTTTTCGCTCGCGAAGTTGTCGCCGGTTCGTTTTTACTATTACTCCCCCCATCTCAATCGTTTGTTTACATTTGATTAAAATATTCTTTAGAAAGAATACAAAACGTAAATAAATGAACGAGACGTAGGGACTACTAGTTTATTCTCCATTTGTTTGATTCTTAATTGTTCTAATTTATACTTAATGATGATTTTGATTGCATGAGCTACATTTTGATGTTTTTGAATCGTCAATTTGTAGTACTGTGCTAATTACGTTACTTCGATTCTCAATTGTTCGAGTTCATACTTTAATGACGATTTTGATTGCGTTTATTACATTTTGATCATTCATTCAATCGTCAATTATAGTACTAAATTACGGTAGCAAGTAGTTCCATTGTCGATTGTCAGGTTTATACTGAGTGAATTAGATTGCATTTACTGTACTACATTTTGATCATTCATTCAATCGTCAATTTGTAGTACTAATTACTCTCTGTTAGTTCGATTCGGTAATCGTTCCGGTTTATTGATGATGATTTTGATTGCATTTATCGTCAATTTGTTGTTATACCTAGATTTCGCTACTGCGTAAACAGTTGAGAAATGAGAATATGTAACATATTTTTGAATGAATAATTGAAAAACTTTCTAATATATGCAAAAGTAATTTACTGCATAAACTTGTGTTACTTTTGCAAGTGTATATTCTCACTTTTGCTAATAAAAGCTGATTAGTTAGTTTCACAAATATTCCACGAAAAGCGACATAGCGAACAGCGATGCTACTTTTCTTCTAAAAGTCTTCCTTTTGCATGTTTTCCTCATGTGTCTTATTATCTTTCCCCAGTAAATACTGTTGAAAGCGAAAATTCTATGCTTAATCATGTTTTATAGTGTTACTAGGACGAGTGGACACTGTTGGAGATATTTGTTTATTGACAGGAATTGTTCACGGAATCCATCAGGTTTCTGGATTTTACTTGACCGTTCAATAGTACTGCGGAATTATATGCCATTTCGATTTTTTCAACTTTGTTTTTTCTGCAAGACTTGTATAAGATCATTGTACGCATGAGAACAGCTTAATTCTTTGGGTATGTCTCGTTAAATTATAAGGTAGTGGCTTGGTCTCACACCACAAAAAGAGTGTCATATCACTTTTGTGTTGTTCGCTTCAGTTCTTTTAGTGTGTGATTGGTTGTCTGATTATTAACATCTATCAACTCACAAGGTGCGTAAAAATGAATGGAAGACTGTATTAATCTCTCTCAGCATCCAATTCAAAATCAATATGTATTTTAGGTGCAAGTGTCTAATCCTTGGATTTTTTTTTGATGTCGGACACTAGACTCTTCTCAAGTTTGAGTAATAAATGTCTGTGTAAAAAAGAAGCAAAGAAACTATCATTGAGTAATTTTTAAAATAATTCGATAGTTTTGATACGTAACAACTATCGTATTGTTTTTTATTAGACAGTTTCAGATAAAGTTTATTCATACTATATTGTTTGTCGTTATTTACAGCTGGTAAAGAGGAAAAACCAATGCCATATCTTCTATATCTGCAAGGTGGACCTGGATTCGAGTCTCCACGTCCTACAGAATCTAATGGTTGGATTTGTAGAGCATGTGAAGAATATCGCATTGTGCTTTTGGACCGCGCATTATTTCTTTGAGCGTTAATTTGCTAGAACTATAATTGGTTATAATTCTTGAGTCATGATTGCTATTCCTATGTATAGAAGTTAGCTGATACATATTTCTTACAGCRTGGAACAGGCTTGTCGACGGCATTGACTGTATCCTCTATGCGACAGATGAAATCTGCAAAAGACTTGGCGGACTTTTTGAAACATTTTCGCTCTGACWATATAGTTSAAGATGCTGAGTTCATTAGAGTACGGATAGTACCTGAAGCTGCTCCTTGGACTATCTTAGGCCAGGTATCACATTGGCTTTGCAATCGTAGGTTGTAGAATTCCAAAGCATCAGCTGAGCTTTGTGACAGTTTGATTCTGTAGAGTTAGGCATTTGTAATTTGTCTTTCTTTTCAGTATGTTGATTTCATGTGAATTTAGTGGTGTTGGCAATGCAAGATATAGTTGTAAGCTATCAGTTGTGGTTTGTTTAGAGTTTAGACTGCTGAGCTTCAGGTCATGTTGTACCTGCAAGCCTGCAACCATGCGAAACTAATGACTTACGCTCTTGTTCATATTGCTAGAGCTATGGCGGTTTTTGTGCTGTTACCTACCTAAGTTTCGCTCCTCAAGGATTAAAGCAAGTCCTTATAACAGGCGGAATTCCTCCTATTGGCGATGGATGTACTGCAGATACCGTATATCAAGCGTGTTTTGAGCAGATCATTCGTCAAAATGAGAAATACTATGAGAGGTTTCCTCAAGATGTTCAAGTTGTTGGGGACATAGTAAAATACCTGTCAGATTGTGAAGGTGGTGGGGTATGAGGCAACATTTAGATTCTTTTTTAATGTCTTTAGATCAACTTTTCACTGAAAGCCTTAAATGTACTGATCCTTGGTTTCTTGTGAAAGGTACCGCTACCATCTGGCGGGATGTTGACGCCTCGGGGATTGCAGACTCTTGGGCTTACCGGTCTAGGAGCCAGTAATGGGTTTGAGCAGCTTCATTACATGTAAGCAGCTTGTCGTTCTATGTCATTTGTTTCGTGTGGCTTTCTTTACCCTCTCTTGTTTTTTTTATAGCCCCTTCCTATGCACCCTTTTTATTCTCATTTCATCTGTCCCTACAGGTTTGAGAGAGCCTGGGACCCTATAATAACTGCAGGAGCACCAAAGAAACTCAGCTATAACTTCCTGAATGCAGTAAGTTGTATACTACGTTTTATTTTTGCCTTCTTGAAGATAAAAACTATTGCTCATGAGGGAGGATTTTTACGTCCTTGGTTTGAACTAGTACATACGAAAGTACTATACTGTCTATACATGGCTCAATCTCGTGTTTTTATTTCCAAACTATAGATCACAGTAGCCAAATACAATATGTTTACGTGATATCTGATACACGGTGTACTCTCAAAAGAGTGTTCATTATATAGATTAAACCAGACTTAATATATCCTTAAACCGATTTGCGATTTACCAGAAGTTGAGCGAATTCGCTTACCCTATTATAGATTCAGTTCCCTTTCTGTTGTAGTGATGCAGACTGAATATAATTGACTTGAAACATGTTAATGGGTGGCAGTTTGAGAGGTCATCTGCTTTCAGTACAAACCCACTCTATGCAATTCTCCATGAGGTGATCTACTGCCAGGTGTGTGTATTACTTATTTACAGAGTAATTAGCGTTTGTTTTATTGCTTTCCTGTATACATGTATTGCAGATTACAGTACTTATTCAGTCTGAATTCTGCAGGGAGCTGCATCACAGTGGGCTGCAGAAAGAGTGAGAAAATCTCATGGAAGCAAGTTTGATGCTGTCAAAGCAGCAAAGGAAGGGCACCCCGTTTTATTCACAGGAGAGGTACCTCGACTTGGGAGTTGGGACCTT